>LBNU01030902.1:0-19046 GCA_014162995.1 Artemisia annua | reverse complement strand
TACTCAGAATATCACATCTCTTGGGGACATAACGAACCCGGGGAAACACTAAACTCTCCAGGATTTCATTGCATTGTGCTCTAGACTTTCAGGGATTCTTTATTACAGTTATCCATTCACAAGTGGGTAGCTTGCGTGATAAACCTGTTGGTTTTGAGCCGATCATAAAACAAGTCAAATAAATAGGATAAATGATGATAAAAATATGTACTTATTTGAGTTCATCAAATATCCCCTCACTTGAACTTTACTTGTCCCCAAGTAAACCTTAAAAATTTCTTATGAAAATGAATCATAAAAGGTATTAGGATTTATTTTTATCATTAATGCACGTGTTCGTCTTATCATAATCACACAACCAAACACTTAACGAGTTAGAAACAAAATAATTTTTCAATATAAAATAATTCTAAATCGTTTAGTTGCTCAGTTGTGACGAATATTCTATGATAAGCTTGACAAGTATACGCATCTCCCCCACTAAAGCCAAGGAGTAACAAGTCTAAAGCGGTAAAAAGGGTTTTGAGGCTTAAGGGTTGAACCTAGCTTCGTTCAAATATTTCATGCATAAACTTAGTAGATCGCTGGCGCGAGTCTTCGACGCTTCAACTAACAGATGGTCACTAGTGCACTTCTTGGATCGCTTGCGCGTTATTTGCATAACAGATTATCACCAAGTCACACACTAGATCGCTAGCGTGCTAGTCAATTAATCTAATACTCGGATCGGTTGGTAAGAGTGTTTTTGTGTGTTTTATTGGAGGCTCCGCCTGAATGAATGAAAAGGGAGAGTGTGACGAAGTGTGTGGGGGGTTTTATTTATATAAATTTGTTAATGTTTGTATTTGGGTTTTTATTTATATAAAAGTTTTTTGTTTTTTAATTGGGATATTCTTTGGGAATATCATATTTGTTTTTGTTGCACCTTGAATCTAACTACCACTCCTCTACTATGTTTTCCAACGGCTATTGGTGATTTGTTTCTGTTTCGTTCTAATCAATAATAATTTAAGCGAAAATTTCAAAATGAGACCAGTCGCCCTAGTGTATATCACTTTTTAAATGTTAAATTTTTTAAAAAGTTCAAAATAGACCAGGAGACTGGTCAACTTGTACAATGCAACCATGAATCAACAAGTGTCAATATATGATACGTGAATTATTTTTTTAGTTCGTTGACTAGGATACGTGTCAAACATAGATAAAAGTTTCCCAAAAAAGAGTCGCTCTAGGTCTATTTTGGACTTTTGAAAAAAAATGATAGAAAGTGATATGCATTGAGACGACTGGTCTTTTTTCAGAATTTTCTCATAATTTAATAATAATAAGAGCGTCTACAATAGTTTCGGTTGTTTAGGGTTTTGGTTGTACAGTGTAAATTTGGTATTTGCATCGGTTGAGGTAGCATTACGAGCGTTGGTGAGTAGTTGTGGTGCTTGTGGTGAGAATCACTATTGTGAAGTTTTTTTATTGTGTATTTTAAAAAGTGTTTGTAAGAGGAGTATATTTTAGTGGATGTTTACGTAAGGTATGTATAGGAGGTTGGGTAATGGTAATCGTACCTTTAGTTTCCCACGTTCAGTAAGGATTCGACCGTCAAGTGTTCGGGTGACTCTCACGTGATGACTATAAGGTGTGTAGTGTGTGTGAAGATGGATTAGCTTCAAAATACCTTGATTCGACACTTGTGGGTTTAACTTTACTTTGAGCTCGGTATTCTATGGCTACTTTCCTACTTACAGTGTTCTAAAAGGCGCGCCAAGGCGCGAGGCGTGGCCTCGGCGCCACGAAATGGACCAAGGCGTGAGGTCTAGGCGTTGTGTGAAAAGGCGTGGAATAAGGCGCGAAAAAGCGTGCAAAGGCGCGCCTTTTTGGTAAGGCGTGGCGCCATTTTTAGAAGCATTCAGGGGATTTATGGATTTGGGCTTGAATTTCTAGTATTTGGGTTATTTCTTTCTTGGGCCTCGTAATTTCAAAACTTAATTCCTACTTGGGCCTGGCTATTTGGGATTGGGCTTTAGTATTTGAAATTGCTCTTATAAAATGATATAAAATTATAAATACATAAATTTATAAATATTTTGTTGCCGCCTTAAGCACGCCTTAAGAAACGCCAAGGCTTCGCAAAGGCGCGTAAGGCTTGAGGCGTGGCTGTGCCGCCACGCCACGCCTCACGCCTTTTAGAACATTGCCTACTTATAAGTCAAAGTACTTCCAATCCGCTTCTAATCCTAAGCCTTTTAATCAAGACTTTACCTTCATCACATAAGCACCTAAAAAACATCAACAACTATAATGGTAAGCTAAACGCCTAGTAAATAACTGATTGTAACATGTTTAATACATCTATTACTCATACTTGTAATATGAACTTACGCCATCAAACATCATAACTATTACCATTCAAAACTTGCATCTATAGCATTATACCATCCATTAAAACTTTGACCACATAATGCTATAACATAACATCATTTATAAACAATTCTAATACATACATTGGTTAGTCCGTAACCAAGGACTAATACTCATTTCTCCAACTAGTCAAGTCTCTAATCTTAACACACTTTCTAAGTTAAAAGTTTCAAATCTTAAACAGCTTCATTTACATTTTCGGTCCTCTGTCCGGTCCGGTTTGGTTCGGTCTTACACATAACCAACTATTATGCTTTGTTGGATTGGACCGACCGACGAACCGGACCGACCCGGACATGGACCTAATATTTCGGTCCAGTCCTCGACCCGAACTTTTAGACCAAATCGGTTCTCGGTCTGGCCCGGTCCCGGTCGGTCCTGTCCGGTTTTTGGACTGTGATCAGCCCTACTTTTATACCATATAAAGAGAAAATCCATTTGCTTAAACTTAAAAACTTAAAAAATGAGTAATGTTATTAGACTAAAATACTATATTTATAAAAGAAAATGCAATATATTAAATATTTAAATACTTAATTACAATTTAAACTAGACAAATTAACGATATTATATACCGTCGTTGCTATGCGTGAGACGTGAGTATTCGCATAGTTAATTCAAAATGTACAACTTTTTTTATGTTTATCAATCTATATAAAATGTTCAACAATACCTTGTCTAGAAGCTCATTAATGTAAAATGTTCGTCAAATCGTGTCACTCTTTTTTTAGGGAGCTAATCTTTCGTTTGATCATCTATCGTTATGCATATATGTATCTACATAGTTTGATCTATTAAATGATATAAGAAATTACAAATTTGAAGTTTAATTTCAACAAGTTAAAAATGCAAAATACGGAAATTAGAAGAAAAACAAAACGTGTGCATATTGCCCAAAAGTTGGCGTTCTCCAACCATCCTTACCAAACCTTCACCAACCCTCATCCTAGAAAAATCTCAGCTCTAGTGGGTGAGAGGACAAAGCAGTCACTTTGTAATGAAAAAAACTTTATATCAAGACTTTATGACTTAATTGTTGGTTATCCAATTACACGTTAATAATAAAGTTGGCCGGATTTAAAATCTAAAACACACACTAAAAAGAGACATGTGACGATGCTTTTGATTCACTTGTTCGTTATGCAATACAAGTTTGTGTGACATTGAGAAGTCTTGAACCTCTTTATAATTTTTTATTTTTTATTTTTTTTAGAATGTAATATAATATTTCAAAATTGGTTAAGTGAAACTTTTAGTACCGAGAATTTTTAAAGATGCAACATAGTATCCTTAATTTGGCTAGGTGAACTTTTTACTACTCCCTCCGTCCTTAAATAAATGTCCACGTTTGACTTCTTAAGTCATTTCTTTTAAACTTTGACTTTATATATTTTTGTTTGTGTTATAATATTTGATGAAAATTACACCAACTAAAATACATTTAAAACCCAACTCATTCATATATTTTGCATCAAGTATTATGTAACGCATACAAAAATATTTAAAGTCAAAGTTCAAAAAGAAAGACTTCAAAAGTCAAATGTGGACATTTATTTAGGGACGAAGGGAGTACTTTATAGTCACCTAATAGTTAAGCCATATAGGAACTTAACGAACGTTATCTTCAAAATTACAAAATTCATAGTATAATTACCAAATAAGAGCATAAATGCAGAAACAAGCTAAGTCGAGCCCGAGCTTATCAAAGCTCGAGCTGGGCTCATTTACGATTATTAGTTTTGAGATCGAGCTCGTTTCAAGTCTTATGCTTTTAGCTCAAGTTCAACTTGTAACATATTTTACAAGATAGAGATTGGTTTGCTTTATGATACATAAATAAAACCCGACTCGAGCTTGGTAAATTAAGTACATTAGCTCAAGCTCGTTTATAAATAAATATACATATATACATATACAATTATACGTGATAATCACATATATAAAGCTAGGGCTCGAATTCGTATATTAAATGAGCTCCAAATAAGACTTGAGCTAGGGCTCAAGCTTGTTTAAGCTTGAAACGTTTCAAACTTTTATAAGCCTAGCTCGTTACGAGCCGAACTCAAGCTAAAAGCATAAAGCTCGAAACGAGCTTGAGACTTATAATCGTAAACGAAGCGAGCTCGCGTTTCCACAACCTTATACTCAACTGAGTTTGTTTCTACCCTTATCCGGTAGTTATAGTGTTACACTATTAGTATTGTAATTTTGAGGATAACGTCATTTAGATTTTTAATGAGCTTAACTATTTAGTGGGTATTAGGGAGTCGAAATTTCACTAAGTCAATTTCAAAATACCATGCGTGCTCCTTTAAAGATTTAGGATATCAAAAATTTCTAACTAAGTAAAGGGTACTAAACTACGTTTTGATAGGGTTGTAAACAAACCGAACGAACACGAACGGAGCTTTATTCATGTTCGTTTAATTTTAAGCGGACAAATAAACGGACACGAATGCTTAAATTGACAAATTTTCTTGCTCATGTCCGTTTATTAAGAAAATGAGTTGTTCATGTTCGTTTATGTCGTTCATTAAGACAGTAAACGAACATAGACAAACAAAGATAAATTTTATTAAATTATGCATGATATATTATTTTATAAGTGTTGTTTTGTTTAAACAAACCAATTTTTAAATAAGTATACCTAAAATATATGATATACGAACATATATAAATTAATGAAAATAAACGAACGCATAATCGAACGTTCACGAACATAAATGAACGGACGCGACTTTTGTTCGTGTTCGTTTATTAAACTAAACGAACGTAAAATAGTGTTCATGTTCGTTAATTTAATAAATAAACGAACATAAACGAACTTTTTACTGAACAGTTCATCAAATGTTCACTGAACGTTCAATTTGTTTACAGCCCTACATTTTGACAATTGTTTTAAATTTTCGTGCCACCCTGAAATATATAGGCTATGTTTGGCTCGGAGCTTTTTGGGTCGATGAGCGGTGAGCAATGATCTTTTTGATTTTTAGTGTTCGTTTGGCAAAAGTGCGGTGAGCTTTGCTGTTTTTTAGAAATGCTCATTTTTCCAAGCTTCTTTAAGAAGCAGTGAACGGTAAGCTGTGGCTACTGCTTAGAGCTCACTGCTATTGCTCACAACTATTTTTCAAACACACGCATAAGATCAAGGGTATTCATTGGTACGATTTTCGGGTTGATCTATCCGGTTAAAATTTTTTTGGGTAAAACCGTAAACTAAGCCGAACCGAATTTATATTAGATTAAACCGAACCGAAAACCGAATTTGATTCGGTTCAATTTTCGAGTTGACCCGAATAACCCGAATTACACATTTTATATTTTTTTTCCATTTAATTTATATATTAGATTTTTAGCACCCAAAATAATTCAAGCTCATACTATGAAATAGTTTTAGTAGTTTTTGTTTTATAAATATATAAATAACTATATATATATCTATATGAATTCAGTTTTTCATTGGATTTGATTTTAATTTTTTCAAATCATAAACCGAAAACCGAATAATTAATTCATATCATTTATGTTTTAAAAAAATCATTTCGGTTACAAATGTGCTCCAGTTTTATTCTGTTCGGTTCAGTTTTGATTTTCGATTCTTGTTTGTATTACTATTTACCCGATTTGTGAACGCTCCTGTTTATAAGATCGTTATGTTCACACTTGCGGCCCAAACATTGGTAGTGATAATGACTAATGTTATTTTTTTAACGNGATTTTAGAGATTTCTTTAAGCTTAACTACAAGACCTATATTTTGTCGAATATACATACATAACAATAGAATCTTCCAAGCTAATTTATACTCCGTAAACCATAGTTATATATTCTACAATCTACTACATAGGTTGCTAGAAGATCTGGCCTGATTAACAGGTCAATTTACAATATTATGCTAGTCATATTTGTTCAAATCTTTTAAAAATTAAACAATATCAAAATGTTTCGATAGATATATATATTAATCTTGATATAAAAATTATATTATGTACACTTGCCATGATCTTGATGATTGAGTACGAAGTATACATCTAAACGAGTCTTCAATGAAGATGATTGGATCATTTATAAAATGATTTGTGAATTCAAATACTCATATTTCAAAGTGGTCGATTCTAACACGTAATTAAAACATATACTATTTGAGTATGACCCCTACATATGTATAAGTTATTAGCTAAGTTTTTTAACACACAAGACGAGAAAATACGGGTAGTAAAGTGGTGTGGGATCATTCATAAATCTTAGTAGACTGAGACACTCCAATTCTGCAATTCCTAAACCCTGCATGGCGTTGTTTTGTGGATTAAGTTTGAGGTGTTGAACCACCAAAACGTTGCATGTCATTTACTTTGTTTTTGTCTATTAACTATCAGTCAGTTTTATAATAAGGTGTGACCCATACGACCACCATTATTAGGAAGCAAGGACATATATTAAATGAAAGACTAACTGAAGCAAGGACACTTGGTTCGCTCTTTCTAATTTCCAATGCGAATAAATCAACAGCCGACCATATAAAGAACTGAAATAGTACGTAGAGATATTAAATTTGAGTCGAAGATATTATAGTTTACTCATTATTTTTTATTTGATTAATACTACTTGTCTACTTGTCTTTGAATACAGATCCCATCTTATCCTTTTAAATTGATCTCAAATGAGACATTTGCTTGCACAAGATGGCTTCCCTTGATCCGATCCCCATATTGACTGTTCTTGAACAAGCCCATGTATCACCACCTTCGGCCACCGTGGCCAACACTACATTGCCACTCACTTTCTTTGACATAATCCACCTTGTTCGGCCTCCACTTCACTACCTATTTTTCTATGAATTACCACTTACTAAAACTCAGTTCGTCGAAACTATTGTTCCAAATCTTAAACACTCGTTATCAATCTGTCTTCAGTACTTTTTCCCTTTCGCGGGTAATTTATTCGTGTTTCCTACTACTGACAGATTACCCGAAATTCGTTATGTAGAAAATGATGTTGTCAGTTTTACATCCGCAGAATGTAATCTTGACTTTAACGATCTTACAGGATACCATCCTAGAAACTGTGATAAGTTTCACCATCTTGTGCCGCTACTGGGAGACTATGGTACATTATCTAGTCATATAAAGATCCCCTTGTTTTCTGTTCAAGTTACACTTTTTGCAAATTGTGGTTTTTCTATTGGAATAAGTGTTCACCACAGTCTAGGTGATGCGGGTGCAATTTTTTCTTTCTTGAAGGCTTGGACATCGATTACTCGATTCGGTAACGATGAGGCCTTTTTAGCTAATGGAACTTTACCTATCTACGAAAGAACCTTCAAATACCCGAATTTAGAACAATCATTTTTGAAAATGGCAAAAGTTGAAACTCTATTTGATAAAGAGTATCACCCTCCAAAGCTTCCAGATTCAACAAACAAAGTTCGTGCCACTTTTGTTTTGACACGAACTTTGATTGATAGTCTGAAAAAATTGGTTATGACCCAATTGCCAACGGTACCATATCTATCATCTTTTACGGTTGCTTGTGCTTATATATGGTGTTGCCTTGCAAAATTACGTGACGATGAGCTACAAGTATTTCTTATACCCATGGATTGCAGGACACGTATGAATCCACCAATACCCTCGGCCTATTTTGGCAACTGTATATGGGGGTCATTATCGGTTGCAAAAACATCTCTTTTAACAGGAAAAGATGGACTCACAAATGCTGCAAAATTAATGGGAGAGAATTTACACAAGACTTTAAACGATGAGGATGGCGTTGTGAATGATAAAGTTTTGAAAGGTGATATATTGCCCCAAGGGGTGCCAATGACATATATGTCGATTTCAGGAACACCAAAGCTCAAGCTTTATGATGTAGATTTCGGATGGGGGAAACCAAAAAAGTTTGAAAAAGTTTCACTTGATTATAGTGCATCCATATCTATAGATGCTGGTAAAGAATGTGATCAAGATATGGAGATTGGTGTCTGCCTTACAAATGAACAGATGGAAGTCTTTGTTCGTAACTTTCATCTAGGACAAGAACCATACATCTAAGTTAAGATTCATCAATTTATTTTTATTGCTTTATGTTTTCTTTTTGTATTATTTTAGTGGGTAAAAGATATAAATAATCAATGTACTTTCCATTCTAACTTGTTATAATCAATGACTATATTCTTGTGGTTCAAAGAAGCCGATGATTGAAAACAGATGCATATTTAAAAATTGGCTGATTGATTTGTTACCTAACCTGCCCCATTAGCTAGCGAGTAGCAATGCAGCATAGCAAAATCAACATTTCATCCACTTACAAAATACAGTTAGTTGATAGAAAAAGTGATAAGTAGGCACGTACATGCTTTCAGGATCAGAATAGCTATCCTTGTCCAGTATCTTCACTAAAACTTTTCTGCCATTCCATTTAGCAACTTGAGAGTTTCCCGGTCAAATTACCCAAAAGTTAATCACTCGAGTACAAATTGGGGCACTGATTTGAGACAGCATAAGAGAATAGTGTGAAGCAAAAGAGTCTTAGGGGTTCTTGTAGTTTAACTCATAAAAACAATGCTCACAACACGTGCAGAACCCTTCACTGGGTTTGACTTTAAATCGCTGGTTTGATGGAAGACTGCAAGTTTGTTGGTTCATGACTGTTATTTAAAATGTTTTTCAGAGGTATATAATCAGCTTCATAGGGTATGAAAGGGGAACCCGTAGGACTGTTATTACTTCAGGGTTTGTACTTAGTTGGTATTAGGGGTTCTCCTGAATCTGGGATATGTTTTACGGTTCAAATAGCGTGGCAAGTATTGCTGGGCTGCTGGTTTTGTGTGGTTGGGTCAGTTAGGTTTGGCTATATATACATATGGAGTAAGCATTTTAAACTGTACTACCAAAGGTCACTTGATATATATATATATATATATATATTTGAACGGCGGGTTAGTTGTTAGATGTTAGTTGTTAGTTGTTGGCTCGAGTTAGTGTCGCATCCTCGAGCAGATATACCAACCGCGAGCCTCTCCTTAGGGGATAACCCCACTCCTATTCCCGATTACAATTTGGTATGTGAACGGGATTATTTTATCAGTAGATGGAGGTATGTTTTGAATGTAGGTCTGCTAAATTGTATTTGCTCCTATAAGGTTCTTTAAAATTGCACTAAACACAGACGTTGGATATATGCCCGTATGATAAGTTTCAACTGTAGTCCTGGGAAAAGACCAGAGTTCATATTGCATGTTTCTTTACAGTTTGAGATATTTGACTACTACTGTAAAGAAAACATGAAGTTAATATATTCTGATGGTGTTTTGTAGTAACTAGCAAACTGTAATGTGTTACGTATTGTTGAATCCAAGTATTCTAGGAACACTCTATGGTGATTATGGGGGACTTTAATGTGACTTTGAAGGTAGAAGAACACTCTATGGGAGGATCTTTGATTACTCAAGATATGCAAGATTTCATTGATTGTACTAATAGCATAGAAGTTGATGATATCAATTATTGTGGGTTGTTTTACACCTGGATAAAATCACCTAAGAACCCTATAACTAGCACCCTTAAAAAGTTAGATAGAATTATGGTCAATGAGGATTTTTTAGCCTCTTACCCTGCAGCTGCTGCCAAATTCCACCCATACATGGTGTCTGACCACAGTCCTGCTGTTCTGATTATGCCTAATGCTCTGAAGAAGAAGAAGAAATCTTTTAGATTTGCTAATTATATAGCAGATAAAAAAGAGTTCCTTCCTCTAGTCCAACATTATTGGAGTGCTGATGTGGAAGGGTTTCAGATGTATAAGGTGGTGAAGAAACTTAAACGTCTAAAGAAGCCATTAAATGAGTTGAGTTGGAAGAACGGTAATTTGTTCAAGAGAGTTGCTGATCTTAAAGAAGAGTTAAAAGAAGCCCAGATACAGATTGATGCTCATCCTCATGATAACAATATCAAACTAAAGGCTATGGAGATTCTCAAGAATTACCAGGAAGCAATAATTGATGAAGAGAAGCTTCTTTACTAACAAGCAAAAATTAATTGGTTAAGAGGAGACAGGAATAGCTCTTTCTTTCATAAAGTGGTTAAAAGTAAAAAGAATTAAGAGTAGAATAATGAGTGTATTTGATGCCAATGGGAATGAAGTGGAAGGGGAGATGATTGCTAAAGAATTTGTTAGTCACTTTCATAATTTCCTTGGAAAAGAACAATATGTTGATGCTTTAGATAGTATTGGAGATATTTTCACAAAAAAATTGAATAATGAGGATGCTATGAGCATGGTTAGAGAGGTGACAGATGTGGAAGTTAAAGAAGCCATGTTTGACATAGATGACAATAAAGCAGCTGGTCCTGATGGATACTCTTCTAGTTTTTTTCAAGAAATCATGGTCTGTTGTGGGGGTTGATGTATGTAAAGTTGTAAGAGAATTTTTTCTGAATGGAAAATTGTTGGGTGAAAATAATGCAACACTCATAACTCTGATTCCAAAGATCCCTAATGCCAAAAGAGTCACTGATTACAGACTGCAATGTTCTATATTTAGTATTAGCAAGGTCTTAACCAACATAATAAAATATGGGCTTGATAAGTTGATTAGCAAGAATCAAAGTGCTTTCATTAAGGGGAGGCAGATTCAAGAAATATCATGGTTGCGCAAGAACTTTTGAAAGGTTATAACAGGAAAGGGGGTGCTAAAAGATGTTCTTTTAAAATTGACATTCCTAAGGCCTATGATACAGTCAATTGGAGTTTCTTGAAGGCTATTCTAATACAGTTTGGGTTCCATGAAAAGATGGTACACTGGATCATTACTTTGTGTCACTTCTTCTGCTTTTTCTATATGTGTAAATGGAGAATCTTATGGTTACTTCAAAGGTGGTAGGGGGCTGAGACAGGGTGATCCAATATCACCCTACTTGTTTACCCTAGTTGTGGAAGTATTTTCTCTTTTAATGGCCAAGAATATTGAAGATGCTAAGGGTTTTAAGTATCACAAAGGCTGCAACTCTCTAAAGTTAACACATCTGTGTTTTGCAGATGATTTACTTGTGTTATGTCATGGTAATGTGGCATCAGTGAAGGTGATAACGAAAGCTCTGATGGAATTTAGTCAAGTATCAAGTCTTCTTCCTAATATGCATAAAAGTACAATTTTTTTTTGGAAATATTACTCAAGGGGAGAAAACTAGAATTCTGAATGTATTGCCATTTCAAGAAGGAAAGCTGCTTGTTAAGTACCTGGGAGTACCTTTGACCACTAAAAGACTGAGTTTGGAGGATTGTAAACAGCTAATTGACAAAGTAAAAGCTAAAATAAGCATAAATTTTTATCATGTGCTGGTAGAACACAATTAATTGCAGCTGTTTTATCTTCTATGCAACTTTTTTGGGCCTCAGTCTTCCTTATTCCAAAATCAACTGTTAATGACATTGAAAAAGTCTTTAAGGGATTCCTGTGGTGTCAAGGTGAATTAACAAGGGGTAAAGCCAAGATTGCATGGAAGAAAGTATGCATGCTTAAGTCTCAAGGAGGTTTAAGGTTGAAATTTTTATCTAGGTGGAATGAAACCTTGTTAACTAAACACATTTGGAATTTGGCAACTAAAAAAGACAGTCTGTGGGTTCAATGGATCACTACTATCAAGTTAAAAGGAAAAAGCATTTGGAATGTGGATAGAAGATATTCTGACAGTTGGATGTGGAGTAGTCTTTTGAAGTTAAGAGTTAAAACAAGGAAACACATTTTTCATGATATTGGTAATGGTCAGAGTACTTCTATGTGGTATGACTGGTGGAATGAAAATGGTCCCCTGTGTGATATAATTAGTAATGAAAAAGTTCTTGAAGCTGGTTTTAAATTGGACAGCAATGTGGCAGATATGATCATCAATGGTAGTTGGAAGTGGCCAAGTCAATGGAATAACCAGTTTCCTATTTTGAAAGCTTTCAAGGTTCCAGTGTTAACTAATAGGGAAGATAAAGCAGTTTGGAAAACAAATGATAACATGAAAGTTGAATTTTGTATCAAGACTGTGTGGGAGGATTTTAGAGATAATGTTGTGGAGGTTCAATGGAGCAATTTGGTATGGTATTCACAGGGGATTCCAAGTCACATGTTTATTGTTTGGACGGCAGTGAATGAAAGGCTTCAAACTCAAGATAGGATTATGATATGGAATAATGATATCAATATGAGATGTCCTCTGTGCAACAACTGTTCTGATTCACATGATCATCTTTTCTTCCAATGTCAGTTCTCTAAAAGTATATGGAAAGAATTTCAAAGTAAGAAGGTTCCGAAACAAATACCACATACATGGAAAGATATAATCTCTGCATTTGTCACATGGTATCCTAATAGATCAATTGTTAGCATTGTGAGTAAGCTTGTGTTTGGAGCAATGGTGTATTACATTTGGCAGGAGAGAAACAAAAAGCTATTTTCACAGGAGAAAGAAATGAAAAAGCATTGGCTGAGATCACCAAGGATACTGTTAGATTGAGATTAATGAGTCTAAAATATCACAAAACCAATCAAGTGATACAAGTCTGTCAAAGGTGGAATGTGCAACCTATTTTTGTGAACAAGATTACCAAGAGAAAAGTCTGAGAAAAGATAGAAATCGCATCCAGTTCATGTAGCAGGATTTTACATCAATATTATAAAGGGGTGCTTGGGTTATGGTTCAAGCTCTTGGCAGAATAAATTGCAGGCTACTACAGTTGATTGAAATTTGTAATTGGAGTCTAACTGGTAAAACTGTACCTTTTTTAGATCCATGTGTCTCTCTGTTTGGCCTTGTGAGGGAACAATTATGCATATGGTGTAAAAAGGAGGTTTAATTCAGTAAGATGTACCATAATAAAAGTTTGATAACTGTGAAGGGTAAGTAGCTTGGGTGGATGGTGTATGATGGGTGTAATAGAGAGGTGTGAAAGATGAATCTTCTTGGTCCATCCAATACATCATCATAGGAGGAAAGGGTGGTCATCATGGGGTTGTGTGTTTCCAATCAGTTGAAGCCTTTCTAGAGAGGGAAATGTAGGCTGATTGAAAGAGCCCTTCCATGGATGGGAATTAGGTTCCTAGTGAAGCCACACACTTATCCTATTCTTCTATTGTGGATGCTGGTTGAATGGAGGGATGGGGATGTGATGTGAAAATGTAGCTAGATGGTAGGTGTAATGATATGGTGAATTTAGGTTCTAAGTTGGCATGGTTCCTGTTGTAGTGCAACTTGGATCATTAGTGCAGAAGACTGTGTAGTTTGTTTGTCTCAGTCATGTAGTATAAGATATATTGATAATGAAGTGTCTGATATCTGATTGTATTGAGAGTGTCAGGTTTGAATAGTGTAGTATCTGTAGTGTTGTTTGTATAAGATTTGGGAGATGTCCAAATCTTTGTCTCTATTCTTATGACGTACATTCATTGGAGTTAATATCATATTCACCATTTTGCACCAAAAAAAATATATCTCCCATATATATATTAGCAATACCTGCCAAGTCACTAATGCCACTTGGCCAAAAAGAATTCAAGACTATTGCCACGTTTAATCCATGTCAGCAAAACACACGACATACACACGCCTGGAACAATTTTCTTCACCCCCAATTCAAAACCTTTTCCCAATTTGTAATTGTAACTGTAGCTAAAATCTCTCACCAAATCAATTTATTTTTGTTAATTATTCAAAACAAAAAACCAAATCTTATCAAATCACACAGTTTTGCCATAATTTTTGCCAAAGATTTTGTGATAAACGGCTCATATAGGAACCCTAATTTCACCCAGTTGAGATCGACTCATCAGTTAATGAAGAACCCTAATTTCAGAAAATACGTAATCGATGGCTTGACTGATCTATCATCCCGTGAACCAAGGTACAAATTGTTGATTTGGTTGATTCAATATCTTGTGGCATTAGTCATATTTGCAGTTTTAATTAAACTAAACATGTCTTACATGATAAAACCAATTCTTTATGCATGAAAGGTGTTTGATGAAATGTTTTAGAAGAATTTTGGTTCTTATTTGATGTATTGACATGCTATATTATGGGGTGTTAAATAAATCGATTTGATACGGACAACAAACTAGGTAAGAATTTCAGTTAAATTTGAATGAGGTGTTAAATAAATCAAAATTTCAGTTAAATTTGGATGGGGTGTTGAGTCAAGTGCTGATAGAATGGTTGTGTTATGTGCTTAATAGTTGGCTAAGTTTAGAAATCTAAAAGAAGGTATATACTCCTATATTAAGACTTTAACATAACAACTTTGTTTCTTTGGTTTATCAAAATATGTCCATGATGCTTGAGTCAAGTGTTGATAGATTGGATTTGATGGTGCGCTTAATAATCGGTATAATACATATTAGAAACCAAGATTGGATTTGATGTTGCTCAGCAAATACAGGAGCACAAGCAAGTTTAAAAGAGGTCAACTCAGTTTGCTGAAAAGAACAAACTTTGTGCTGCAAAAAATAAGGTATGAATGGCCGTGTACAATTTGTTCAAAATAGGTCAACTCAGTTTGCTTTTATCATTTTATGTTATGTTTTTGAATTTTTACAGTAGAAAAGTTTAAAGCAGAAAATGTAGGACGGAATTGTCATAGCAATAATTGCAAATGAGGGTGTTCCTATTACTATAAAGGAACATGATTCAGTTGTATCCAAGATCAAGAAGAAGGCAACAGAAGCACACGCTGAGATGCTTGAATATAAAAAAATGGGTCTTCAAGGTAGATCTTGATTTATGTGACTTTTAGCTAAACCCAAATACATGAAAATATGACGTAACAAAAGCTATATTTGTTTCACCATCATAGATTGTCACTGGCAATGAATTCATTATCCAGAGTAGTACCGAGTAGGTAACTTTGTTCAAATGATATACGAATTTGAGCAGGTAACTTTTCTATATATACTTTGCACTACCAAATAGCAAATGATGAGCTACTCGGATTCCCCTTCAGGACACCTTTGGATGATGTGAATACCTAGATTCTGATGTGCTTTTGACATTTGATTGTGTTTCATATTCATTTTCTTAAATCTTTTTTTAACGTAATTTAGTATCTATTTTATTCATTTGTGTTTCAATAAAGCACTTTCGAAAACCAAGTTTTGGATTTGTCTTTTTTCTCTTTATTTTGTTTAGTATTGAACTTTTTTTACATTTGTTTTAAAGTTTAATTTAAGAAGCACCAAACTTCTAATTGCATGATTATTAAAGAATGTTCAGTGTCCTACCTGTTGTTTTACTAAGAGACACTCCTTTTCTAATTGTGTGGCCCGGTCCAAAAGTAAACACTTTGCACGAATCCCCTTTAGATGGAAACATGGATGCAATTTTCAAAATTACACAAGACCAGCTAAACATGCTTAAAGCAATACCAAAGGAAGATGGTGACTTAATCAATTACAACACCTTTGAAATATTATCAGCTCATATCTAGAGTGCGTGTGTAGCCTGAGGGATATTGGGTAACCAGGAGACCAGGCTCTTCATCCCAACAGATGGAAGGAATTTGAGCAGGTAACTTTTCTTTATATACTTTGCACTACCAAATAACAAATGTCAAGCTACTCGGATTCCCCTTCAGGACATCTTTGGATGATGTGAAAACCGAGTTGGTGATGTACTTTTGACATTTGATTTTGTTTAATTCATATTCATTTTCCTAAATCTTTTTTAAATGTAATTTAGTATCTATTTTTTAAATGTATATATTTTCTTCATTGTTGCTGATGCTTCACCAACCATGCCATCTCCACTACTCCGAGTCTCGAGAAGGTTGTCTCTTTATCAAAATTCACATGATTCCATACATGTTGATGATCATGATATCGACCGAATCTCTGTCCAAATTGTTCCTGCTAACAATCATGATATCGTTGGCACAATATCCTCTTCGGAACGGCCTCGACGCCAATGCTTCAGTAATGCTTAGAAATCCGGTGGTCAAACATCTTCACAAGGTATGTTATCCATATATATAACCTAATTCTAATTCATTTAGGCATGATTCTGTTTTATTAATCGTGTGGTTTTTCAACAGGTTTGTCTTCAATATTTAGGGACGTGGCAGACTGTGATCAAGTTTGTAATTATTGTGTTGCTATTTTTTAGTACGAGGAGCGCCTCAAAGGCCATTATCCAACTCGAAGAGCTAAATACAATTGATGTTGTAACAGTGGTCGAATTAGGTTATCACTTCAAAGATATTGTCCATAGGTCATTAAAGAACTCTTTGAGACAATCACTTCATGGAAAATATCCGAGCTTATAACCTCATGTTCACCATGACTTCATTTGGAACTAAGGTAGATAATTCCATGAATAATTGCTCAGTGATGCCAGTATGGCAAGTGGTAGCAGCAACAGATCAGTGAATAATGTTCTTAAGCATCAATAGTTGTCGGGTATATACACTTGCGTTGTGGAATTTACATTGATTACTTGAGTGTCTTTTTTCCAATAGGTGCTGGAAATGTGCGGGCAGACAATCGTTTCACTTCACAGACGAATGTCTCATTTACAAGGTCTCTGGGTTTAGGTAATATGAACATATAGTATTTTCACATGCTGTCTAAGTTCTATTTTATATTCATTCCCTCCTTTTTCCTCCCGACTTAATAGGTAAGTCAAAAATAGAACTCTACTATGACTTTCTTGATTGCCACATAATCCAAAACTTATCTTACATAGACGATGTTATTGAAATGTAATAAAATAACTAAAAACTGATTATGAGTAACTAAAAATGATATTGGCCATCACAATGCTATTGATCTTTTTGGTTCGGTATCTTTAACGCTTTAAAATTTTAATGTAGATTTAGAGTAGAACCGTTATTTTGAAATGTGAGAGCTAAGGTAATAGCATGCGTCTGATGAGGGTTTGCTGAAAACACACACTCGGGCTGTGGAAATAGGGGCTGAAGAAATTAGTATTGAATCGTGGGGGTTGCCAACTTGATTATGTTCCGGCCTCCAATGATGTACTTGAAGAGGTGTTTGTCCGCGTGATAATTAATAAACAAATACATACAGAGTATCGAAGATGCTCATGAACAAGTGGTAAAGTATGCTCACACAAAGGTGCAAGCGTAGTTTGTTTGTGAATTTACAGTTACAAGTACATTATATTCAAGGATTTAGCTCTCGATGCACAAGCAGTTATGGTAATGTCACTAGCAAAATCTTAGTGTTAATTTTTTACAATAATTATCCATTCTTTGTTGCCTTTCAAAATATATTATTACTCATTATCCTAGAAGGAGGAATTAGGCAAGGGATGTTTATATCGAAAGCTTTAGCTCTTAGTGCATAATCAATTATGGTAATGTCACGAGAAAAATCTTAAAGATAATTTTTGACAATTATAACCTATTCTTTGTGCATTTTTAAAAAATGTTATCACTAATTCTCTAATATGACATTCAAAATTGAAGATTGGATGTCCAGTTCTCTACAGGTTGGCTGCATTGGCTCTTTTTGGTTGTCCGGTTATCGATCTTATTACAAGGAAGTCAGAACACAAAGTGATAATCACCACCGTAGACTTTAGAGCCATATGATAGATTTGATCAAGAATACATCATCAGGTGCTGATATACCATCCCGAATCCTATTTTTTAAAAAGCATGATATATAGCAAAATATGTCACCAATAATTATAAGTCATGGTTAGTATTCTGAACATGTGATTTGATGATTTGTGGAGAATGTGCTGAACAAGGATCACCCTCCAAATCCGGGTTAGTATAAGGAGTTCTATGCTGGAGCCATGGATAGAATAATGAAAACTTATGAGGCCAATGTTAGTAATCAAGTCAATTATTTTAAATGTGAACCAAAAAAATTTAGTCTAAATCAGTAAATGACACTTGATATTTGATAAGTTTGCCGGTTTATAGTCACGACTATTGGCAAATTTGAAAGGAAAAAAAGGCTGAAAAATATTGGAGATTGGGATAGGGACGGCTCCTAATGTGAAATCTTATGGTGGTGCGGCTTTTGGTGTAAGTGTATTTGGTATAGATCTGAATAAAAATATGGAGAGTTCATTTGAGTAGACCATGTTAGGTAATCTTAACTCTTTACTTATTTTATTTTAGATGTTGCACTACCATGAGCAGGGAATTCGTCTCAATCAATTAGCAAACCAAATGATGTTATTTGTTATTATTTTTGTCTTATAATTTTACGAAGGATATTAATAATGATCTTTGACTGTTTTCATAGGATCAGAAGTCGTGAATGATATGAATGTATGTATAGTTGTATGATTTTGATATTGCATGTTTGTTAGGTTGTTAGATTGAGAAAGCATTCAGCCATTTTTTACCCACCTTCTTTCGCTACAGTAATATATTTCGGCAACAATTATAAGTCATGTCCGCCCATCGGGCGGGTCATGAACGAATGTTACCACCTATGATTTGTTTTTGGTCGAATGTATGAATGAATGAATGTTTTATGAATGTTTGTTTCTTGAATATATGCTGCCGTTTATGTTTGCAAAACATATCATATTAACGAGTTAAGTACATATATTATAAATCATAAACATGATTTCACATGAGGCTCGCCCGCCCATCGGGCGGGTCATGATATATATA
>LBNU01030896.1:73617-83694 GCA_014162995.1 Artemisia annua | reverse complement strand
TTAGTTCGATACTCAGACTTTTTCTTTCTAGATTTAGAAATATTAACCTAACTTTTAACGTCGCCTAATACGTTCCTTTATTATTAGAACACTTATACTAGACTCTCTTATCGTCATTTAATATTATCCGTCTATTATAATTATTAACGTACAAATCTTAATCGTTAGTTATATTTTAAAGTCAACTATTATCACTAAGTGTATCCATTAACTCGTCTCAACAGTAATTATCATTATTCGAGTTATTTCACGTTATCCGAAGTTCACTTTTATCATGGCCTAAAAATCAACAGCTCAACTAATCAGTACAGTATACATTCGGCTCGTCGGTCCACACGAGGATCAGCAATCTAGGTGCACGCCGACACCTCAAACAACACAAGCATCAATACTCTCCCTAACCAACATCCGTAACACAACTCAAAACTTAATCCTACTCCCCGTCAAATTCTAATCCACCACAAGTGACTCTATCATTCAACACCTTGGCCCGACACCACTAGTGTCCGCCTTCTATCCCATTCGCACCAACGACCCAGACGAAACAACAACGAACCTGATGCAACAAAACAAGCAGCCACGAGAACAACATCAGGCAACAACAACTAAAAACAAGAATCCACAACTATAAGTATCGACAACCATGCCGAACCCCTTGAGTGGTCCTCGGCGTTGAGCTTCTTCGACAACACCACAAGAACCAGCAACACGAACACCAAATCTGAATCCAATCCTAGCCAAAACCCTACCTCTCGGTACCGAAAAGCAACAACCACATCCACACTCCATTCCTGATCCTAAACCTAAGAACCCATCACAAATCCGAGCCAACAACACAACGGACACAAAGACTAACCATGGCAAGAGCCTAGTTCTCGGCATCACTTGATTTGACCAAAACCCGTACACAAACACGGACACAACCTCCGATACAAACACATTTTTATTCCTTATTATTTATTATCTCTCGTTATTCATTGAAAACCACCATATAAAACACCGATATAGGGTTTGCGGTCAAACCTAGGTACAAACACTCCAGACAGATGGCGAAGTTAACCCACCTTGTCTCTTTGAGAGATCAAGAATAAAGGTGTGATGTGAGGTGGTGACGCGCCTGGAAAGCCAACAGCAAAGCAGAGGGTGTTGGTTGAGGTTTACCGCGCGTGGTACGTATGTACCGGAAATGATGGGGGTGAGATGGCAGCCAATGGTGGTGGCGGCGTTGTTATACTCCGGCGGTTGGTGGTGGCGGAGCTCGCCGGAAAAGAGAGATGGGGTGGAGAAAGGGTCCGGCTTGAGGGAGAGAAGGAAAGTATATACCTAGATTATTATAAATGTTGGATATATAAGGGGTAGTAGAGTGAATGGGGGACCCTATCCAAACTCTACGCTCCCTCGGGACCAATACTTCAAGCTCTTCTTATAATTTTAACAACCGAGAACCGGGGCCAATAACACGCTGTTATAATTATCCGAGCACCCGATTAAAGTATTCTCATATGCTTTAGTTACGTTTTTACATAAACGTCGATTATAAATACGTATAACTTTATTTTTCGTCACCCAAAATCATTAATATTCGTGTTTTATCCATTTTAGAGTCAAATCTCGCGTAAAATATTCAAGACCACATATCAATGACTTACGGACTGCAGATAGGCTTATATATCGAGCAGGATATCAAAATCCGAAATTTGCGGGTTGTCACACTGGTTAACTGGTTAGTTTGGGAGGAGTCAAATTTTGGCGCCGCTGCCGGGGAGGTTGTTGTGTGTTTTTAAAACGTTTAAGTTTAGTGATTTTCAAAACCCTCCTTGTACAAATCACATCACTTGTAAATTTTTGTGAAAATCATAATCAAATAAAAAAAAACAGCCATTAACACTTTTCCAGAAGTGTTAACAACACCAAAAAAATCATAAACAATAAAACAAATCGTGAAGATAAATTACTTCGATTTCTTTAAGATTGCAACCTATACAGGTGGAATACGGACGTTCTGACATTAAATTGCAAACCGAAAAGAGATCCATTCTTTCTCTTCCGCCACCCTGCGAGTAGTCTTAAAGGAACGTTTTCGGTTAACGAATCGATTCCAAAAATAATTCCCAAGTTTTTTTTCATACACCCCGAAAAGCCAAAAACATTTGTTTTCTTGTATAATAAATACGTAAAATATTACCACGCAAATCAAGGCAGAATACAACCCAACTGGGTGTATGACCATTAATAAGTTCCCAAACTAAAGATTATAACTTGTCATTGTACTCTTGTGAATTGATGTACCTTTTTTAAAGAAGACATTCACATTGTGGTTATTGGTTTAAGTTCACTGTTGTTTTGCCTCAGTCTTGTTTTACTTGTGAATATTTTTAGTGCATGCGCACTCGTTCCCAGTCAAGGAGAAATCGTCAGAGAAGCATAGCTGAATTACTAGCTATTGAAGAAACACCCGTTAAAATGCCCGACGATGACCCACCACCACCACCATCCCCACCCCCTTCTGATAATGGGGAGGCAGCTCCTGATCTCCGAACGATGGAGAAGCTATGTCAGCCTACCATTCAGGGGAGGGGAGGACCCATTGCACCTCTCACTATCAGTTCCACGGATTTTGGACTCAAGCACCACATGAACCAGCAAGTCCAGAATTCATGCCAGTTCCACGGTTTACCGGTGACGATGCAAACAAGCATCTCGATAAATTCTTAACCGTCACCCAGAGTATGAAGCAGAATGGTGTCACTGAAGACGGCCTTCGCTTATACCTCTTTCCATATTCTCTCACTCATCATGCTACTGCCTGGTTTGATCGTCTCCCGAAGAATTCGATCCATACTTTTGATGAAATGGTTACCAAGTTCTTAGCAAAATACTTTCCACCATCCATGGTAATGAAGTTGAGAAATGATATTAGCAACTTCAGACAGCTTCCCGATGAGTCCTTGTTTTAGGCATGGGAACGCTATAAGCTTGCAATTGATCGATGTCCAAATCATAACATGCTTCTTGTCACCATCATAGATACTTTCTAAAACGGTTTGACTCTTCGTCATCGTGACACGATCAATGCTGCTGCTGGAGGGACTTTTATGAAAAGGACCCCCGAGGAGTGCTATGATCTCAATGAAAACATGAGTGCCCATCATAATTTCTGGGATTCCTCAGCTGAGAGGAATGATTCATGTAAATCTGTCAATCCAGCCTCCTCTGAAATAGTTGCTCTCACTAAAAAGATGGATGATTTGTCCACTGCTGTGTTGAGAATGCATCAATCTAATCAGAACATCAATCATCAAGTCACAGCTGTCAGTCACAGTTGTGAAACATGTGGAGGTCCACATCCTTATACTGAGTGTCCAACCACCGGTGGCTTCACTCAAGAGAACGTTTATGCTGCTCAAGGTTCCTTCAATGCGGGGGGTAACTCTTACCAACCACAGGGGGACCGTAATCTCTTAAGCTATCGTTCCAACAATTTTCTCGGACCACCCGGTTTTAATCAGTCTCAAAACCAAAATGCTCAAAACCGAAACCAAAATTTTCATCAAAATCAGAACCAAAATCGAATGAACCAAGGTTTTAACAACCAAGGGAATTTCAATTCCGGTCATGATCAGGGTTTTCAAAACCAAGGAAATTTTCAAAGAAATCAAGGTAAAAATAATCATGGGAATTTTCATAATCAGGGTAATTTTCATAATCAGGGAAACAATTTTCAGGGTAACAACAACAATTATCAAGGAAATTTTCAGAATAACCGTGCTCAAAATTTTACTAACCAAAACCAAAATCAAAATGTTGTTCAACCCCAGTCTTCCTCCGATGAGTTGTTGAAACAATTAATGAAATCACAAGAGGAAACAAATCGGTTACTGGTCAGCCAAATCTCTGAACTTAAGAAGTCTTTAAATGATCGACCCTCGGGCTCAGGAGTACTTCCTAGCAACATGATCGCTAATCCGAGGGGCGATGTTAAGGCGATCACAACCCGAAGTGAAGTTTCATACAAAGGACCCACGGCTCCTGCTACCCCTTATTCTCTTTCTCCCGAGGTAGCTGAACCTGAACCTGAGGTTGCTACAGACACGGTACTTCCTGTTGATAACGGGGGTACCAACGACGAGTTATCCTTGTCTCGAAACCCAAATCCAAACCTGGAGTTGTTTTTGAACCTCCAGCTGTTCCCGTTGAAAATTCCATTCCGAAACCTTCGATTCCTTATCCATCACGTTTACAAGATCAAAAGCTCCGTGAGAAAGCTAGTCACCAATTGGACAAATTTTTCCAAATTTTCAAAGAATTACATTTTGATATTAGCTTCGCGGATGCTCTTCTTCTGATGCCCAAGTTTGCCTCAACAATCAAAAATCTGTTAAACAACAAGGAAAAACTCTTTGAGATGGCAAAAACTCCACTACTAGAACTGCTCTGCGGTCTTGTTGAAACAGCTTCCTGAAAAGCTTGGAGATCCCGGGAATTCCTCATTCCTTGCATTTTCCCGGGAATGATTGAATGCTTTGCCTTGGCCGATCTTGGTGCAAGCATCAACCTGATGCCTCACTCAGTTTGGAAGAAACTTTCTCTTCCGGCACTTACTCCTACCTGCATGACTCTCGAGCTTGCAGATCGTTCGATATCTCGTCCCCTCGGCATTGCCGAAGATGTGTTTGTGAAAGTAGGAAAGTTCCATTTTCCGGCCAATTTCGTGATTGTTGACTTCGATGCAGACCCACGGGTTCCTCTCATTTTAGGGAGGGGATTCCTAAGAACGGGTCGTGCTCTTATCGATGCCTTTGAAGAGGAAATCACTCTATGTGTTGGTAATGAAGCCATCACGTTCAATCTTGATCAAAGGTCGAGATACTCTTCCAACTACGATGCAGCAGAAATTAACAGAATCGATATCATCGATGTTGCTTCGGATGAGTATTCTCAAGAAATTCTTGGTTTCACTGATAATTCTTTGAGTGGCAATCCCACTCCCTCTTCTCAACCTATCATTGCTAATTCTTCTCCTTCCCTAACTCCGTTTGAGGGAAGTGATTTCATCCTTGAGGAAATAGAGGCCTTTCTCAAAAGTGATTTGATTCCCGATGGAGTTGAAAACCAAGAGATTGACCCGGAGATGGATATACTTCTCCTTGAGAAGCTCTTGAATGAAGATCCCTCTCCTCCTCCCTTTCTTCCACAAAAACTTCATAACGAGGAAATCAAATATGTTGAGAAAACTGCTGAATTTCCTGAGGTCGAACTTAAGGACTTACCACCTCATCTCGAGTATGCATTTCTGGAGGGTGATGATAAATTACCCGTCATTATTTCTAAAGATTTGAAAGATGAGGAAAAAGCCGCTCTCATAAAGGTCTTGAAGTCTCACAAACAAGCAATTGCTTGGAAACTCTCCGACATCAAGGGTATTAACCCTGAATTCTGTACCCACAAAAATCTTAATGGAGGATGACTTTAAACCAGCGGTTCAACAACAGAGACGGGTTAATCCTAAAATCCACGAGGTTATCAAACTTCTTGAAGCCAGATTGATTTACCCTATCTCTGATAGTCCTTGGGTTAGTCCCATTCATTGTGTTCCTAAAAAGGGTGGCATAACCGTTGTCACAAATGAAGAAAACGAGTTGATTCCAACTCGATTAGTTACGGGGTGGAGAGTATGCATTGACTATCGGAAGTTAAATGACGCCACCCGTAAAGACCATTTTCCTCTACCCTTCACGGACCAGATGCTCGAGAGATTAGCAGGAAACGAGTACTATTGTTTCCTAGATGTTTTCTCGGGTTACTTTCATATTCCCATTGATCCGCAAGATCAAGAAAAGACCACCTTTACATGCCCCTACGGAACTTTTGCCTACCGACGTATGCCTTTTGGCTTATGTAATGCTCCAGGCACGTTCCAACGGTGTATGATGGCCATATTCCATGACATCATCGGGAAAACTATGGAGGTCTTTATGGATGATTTCTCGGTCATTGGGGATTCTTTCCAATCATGTCTGTCCCATTTAGAAAACATGCTCAAAAGGTGTGAAGACACCAATCTATGTCTAAATTGGGGGAAGAGTCACTTTATGGTCAAAGAGGGCATTGTCCTCGGCCATAAGATTTCTAAGAGCGGGATTGAGGTCGACAGAGCCAAAGTCGATGTCATCTCTAAGCTACCTCATCCCACCACTGTCAAAGGTGTCAGGAGTTTCCTTGGTCATGCCGGATTCTATCATCGATTCATACAAGATTTTTCTAAAATCGCCCGGCCTATGACTCATCTTCTTGAAAAAGATGCTCCTTTCATCTTCTCTCCCGAGTGCATCGAAGCTTTCCAAACTCTCAAGAAAAAGCTTACATAAGCACCCATCTTAGTTGCCCCCGATTGGGATTTGCCTTTTGAACTCATGTGCGATGCAAGTGATTTTGCTATAGGCGCGGTCTTGGGGCAACGAAAAACAAAACACTTTCAGCCTATACATTATGCAAGTAAAAATATGAACGAGGCTCAGACTCATTACACCACCACAGAAAAAGAATTATTAGTCGTGGTGTATGCCTTTGAAAAATTCCGGCCTTACTTAATCTTAACCAAATGCATAGTGTATACGGACCACTCGGTTCTGAAATATCTCTTTGCCAAACAAGATGCAAAGCCGAGATTGCTCTGATGGGTTCTCCTCCTGCAAGAATTTGATATCATTATCCGTGATAAAAAAGGAGCTGAGAACCTAGCGGCTGATCATCTGTCCCGATTAGAAAACCCTCACCAGGACATGTTCGAGAAAAAGGAAATTAATGAAACGTTTCCTCTTGAAACACTCAATGCGGTTTCTTTTCGTGGTGATTCTACTACCCCATGGTTTGCCGACTTTGCAAACTACCATGCGGGTAACTTTGTTGTGAACGGGATGTCGTCCCAACAGAAAAATAAATTCTTTAAAGACGTCAAACATTACTTCTGGGACGACCCCTACTTGCGTGCCGATCAAGTCATCAGACGGTGTGTCCATGGCCAAGAAGCCATGGATATTCTCAAAGCTTGTCATGATGGACCCACGGGGGGATATCATAGTCCGAATTACACCGCCCAAAAGGTGTTTGATTCCGGTTTCTACTGGCCCACGATCTATAAAGATGCTCATGACTTAGTTAAAGCTTGTGACGCTTGTCAGCGTCACGGGAATATTTCAAAGACAAATGAGATGCCTCAAAACGCCATCCAAGTCTGTGAAATCTTTGACGTTTGGAGCATTGACTTTATGGGCCCATTTCCATCATCTCGAGGAAACAAATACATACTCGTGGCAGTTGACTACCTGTCAAAATGGGTTGAGGCAAAAGCTTTACCCACCAATGATGCCCGAGTAGTCGTAAAATTTTTGAAATCTCTTTTTGCTAGGTTCGGTACTCCACGTGCCATCATCAGTGATCACGGTACACACTTTTGCAACGATCAATTCATAAAAGTCATGCTTAAGTACGGTGTCACTCACCGTCTTTCCACCGCGTATCAACCCCAAACTAGTGGGCAAGTGGAGGTTTCTAACCGTGGTATTAAGCGGATTCTTGAGAGGACTGTAGGAGAAAATCGTGCCTCTTGGCCAGATAAACTAGATGATGCACTCTGGGCCTTCCGTACAGCATACAAAACACCCATTGGGTGTACTCCTTATAAGCTTGTATACGGAAAGGCGTGTCATCTGCCGATTGAGCTTGAGCACAAAGCCTACTGGGCCTTGAAACATTCTAACTTTGATCTTCAGATAGCGGGTGATCACCGTAAAGTTCAGCTGAATTAATTAAATGAACTTCGGGATCAGGCATACGAGAACTCGATTTTGAACTCATGTGCGATGCAAGTGATTTTGCTATAGGCGCGGTCTTGGGGCAACGAAAAACAAAACACTTTCAGCCTATACATTATGCAAGTAAAACTATGAACGAGGCTCAGACTCATTACACCACCACAGAAAAAGAATTATTAGTCGTGGTGTATGCCTTTGAAAAATTCCGGCCTTACTTAATCTTAACCAAATGCATAGTGTATACGGACCACTCGGTTCTGAAATATCTCTTTGCCAAACAAGATGCAAAGCCAAGATTGCTATGATGGGTTCTCCTCCTGCAAGAATTTGATATCATTATCTGTGATAAAAAAGGAGCTGAGAACCTAGCGGCTGATCATCTGTCCCGATTAGAAAACCCTCACCAGGACGTGTTCGAGAAAAAGGAAATTAATGAAACGTTTCCTCTTGAAACACTCAATGCGGTTTCTTTTCGTGGTGATTCTACTACCCCATGGTTTGCCGACTTTGCAAACTACCATGCGGGTAACTTTGTTGTGAACGGGATGTCGTCCCAACAGAAAAATAAATTCTTTAAAGACGTCAAACATTACTTCTGGGACGACCCCTACTTGTGTGCCGATCAAGTCATCAGATGGTGTGTCCATGGCCAAGAAGCCATGGATATTCTCAAAGCTTGTCATGATGGACCCACGGGGGGATATCATAGTCCGAATTACACCGCCAAAAAGGTGTTTGATTCCGGTTTCTACTGGCCCACGATCTATAAAGATGCTCATGACTTAGTCAAAGCTTGTGACGCTTGTCAGCGTCACGAGAATATTTCAAAGACAAATGAGATGCCTCAAAACGCCATCCAAGTCTGTGAAATCTTTGACGTTTGGAGCATTGACTTTATGGGCCCATTTCCATCATCTCGAGGAAACAAATACATACTCGTGGCAGTTGACTACTTGTCAAAATGGGTTGAGGCAAAAGCTTTACCCACCAATGATGCCCGAGTAGTCGTAAAATTTTTGAAATCTCTTTTTGCTAGGTTCGGTACTCCACGTGCCATCATCAGTGATCGCGGTACACACTTTTGCAACGATCAATTCGTAAAAGTCATGCTTAAATACGGTGTCACTCACCGGCTTTCCACCGCGTATCACCCCCAAACTAGTGGGCAAGTGGAGGTTTCTAACCGTGGTATTAAGCGGATTCTTGAGAGGACCGTAGGAGAAAATCGTGCCTCTTGGTCAGATAAACTAGATGATACACTCTGGGCCTTCCGTACAGCATACAAAACACCCATTGGGTGTACTCCTTATAAGCTTGTATACGGAAAGGCATGTCATCTGCCGATTGAGCTTGAGCACAAAGCCTACTGGGCCTTGAAACATTCTAACTTTGATCTTCAGANCGGATTCTTGAGAGGACCGTAGGAGAAAATCGTGCCTCTTGGTCAGATAAACTAGATGATACACTCTGGGCCTTCCGTACAGCATACAAAACACCCATTGGGTGTACTCCTTATAAGCTTGTATACGGAAAGGCATGTCATCTGCCGATTGAGCTTGAGCACAAAGCCTACTGGGCCTTGAAACATTCTAACTTTGATCTTCAGATAGCGGGTGATCACCGTAAAGTTCAGCTGAATTAATTAAATGAACTTCGGGATCAGGCATACGAGAACTCGTTGATCTTCATGGAAAAGACAAAGAAGATTCATGACTCTAAAATCAAAAACCGTGTTTTCAACGTTAGTGATCGAGTCCTTCTTTTCAATTCAAGATTAAAGATCTTCTCGGGCAAACTCAAAACCCGTTGGTCCGGGCCTTTCAGTGTTACCAAAGTTTATCCATATGGTACCGTCGAATTATCTCAAACAGAGGGACCAAACTTCAAAGTGAGCGGTCACAGGTTGAAGCATTACTTTGGAGGGGACATACCACCCATGGTTGTCCCGGATATACAAAATTTCCCCATGAACCAATGAATGTGGGGATCGAGTTGTCACAATTCGTTAATTCAGGTCATTTTCAAATCACTATTCATCATTTCACGTAAACTAGGTTTACGGATATTCATTTGACGAAACCGGGTAGGTTAAGTCACATTATCATGAGACATCGTTCAATATACATTTCATAGACTAGGGTTAGTCTACAATTCATCACGACATCATTTGCATTCTATCCCACTCGTAGAATATATACAATTTCAAGATACATATATTTATTTATCTTCAAATAAATATTAACATATGATTATAGTTTTTAAT
>LBNU01030896.1:8904-48871 GCA_014162995.1 Artemisia annua | reverse complement strand
AAAAGAAGAAAAAAAAAAAAAAAAATGATAGCCAATGTAAAGTATGACAAACCAAAAGAAATGGATTTTTTTTTTTTTTGACTTGTTACACTGACTATATCTCTTGGTGCAGCTTTCCTTCGATGTCATTATCCATGAAAGGAAGCATGTTGGAGTATTTGAAACGAAGATGCCAAAATAAATCCTTTGTAATCTCCTATGAAAAAAAGTAATATGATGGAGACAGGGGCGGAGCTATTAAGGGACCGGGAAGGGTCCCCCTAGGCCTAAGCTTGTTAGTGTAATTTTTCGCGATTTCATGTGTTCTTTCCGAAAAAAAATTGTTTCGGCCCTCCCATCTAATGTTCTTGCGGAAAAAAAATTGGTTCGGCCCTCCCAACAAATTTTTTCTAGCTCCGCCACTGGATGGAGACACATATGTTGAATAAAAGAAACTTCTTTTTTCAACTTAAAAAACTTTTAGCATATTTAATTATCTAACAAAGTGTGATTATATGCTTCAAACTAAAGCTATGTAAGCCTAATACTCAGTATGACCACAAACCAAAAGTTTCCGGGTAAGTATTTTTTATTTCAAACAAATTACATGACTACATAACCATATGCTTTGGGCTTTTTAAGCATAGAAAAAGGTGAGACCTCAGTGTGATCTTATTTGGCTTGATTAGTAATGGAAAACTATATAGAGTATTTGTTAACGACAGCCAATTAAGTAGCCTATAAAAATATATTTCCTGAAGATTTCGACTCCTCCAAACGACCAAACCTAAATAATCACCAAAGGTGTGCAACCACAAATGAACGATCACACAGGGACCAACCGAGCATAGAGAAAAATACTGAAACCGATAATTAATGTTTTGCGATTTAAATCTATTTCAGTCTTAAAAAGGATAATGAACGACCCTCAAACATTTTGGTAATTGATTCGAGCAAAAATTTCCATTTAGTTATGTATTTCGCGTAGAAGATCTTGTTATACCCAACACATCTGGATGCTTTCCAGAACAGATGTAATAATATATTGTAAGAGAATTTTCACAAGGAAATTGTTTTGACTTTTGAGCATCCATATTTTTACTAATTTGATTGAACCAAATTGTTACGAATTGGGCTGACTGTATTTTGGATCCAATGACCAATGGCCTCTTGGCCAAGTGGCACATAAACCTAAAGTTGTGGGTTCACGTCTCGTTAGAGACAATGGTTACAAATTAGATTGAACCAAATTGGAAATGAAACGAAATGGATAATGATTCGCATGAGACCGAAACTTAACCCCTTCATATGATGAAGTATGAATTAAGGACGAGGTCGTACATAAAATCAGTGTTGCGAAAAAAGGTCTACAAGGCCGATTAATCGCCGATTAGGTGCTACAAGGCCACCGACCTTGCCGATTTATGTAACTGGGTCAAACAAATAGGTCAACCGTGGTCAACGGCGGTCAATGGTGGTAAAACTTGCCGGAAACCTATAAATCTTGCTGGAAGTACCCAAAACTCACTGTAAACTTATTTTGATCACTTATAGTAACTGTTTAAGTCTACTACAAGTTGTTTTTTATAAAATACCTTGCGGAAAATACGCAAAACTCACCGGAAATACACAAAATTTGCCGGAAATAACTAAAATTTTTCAGTAATGCCAATCCGATTAATCACCGATTAATCCCGCCTAGACCGATTACAAGCTACAGGGTGGTCGACCGCCCGACTACCGATTCGCGATTTTAACCTTGCATAAAATACTCCAATTTGAGATTCTCTCAAGTTTGTATGAACATGACTCGTTATGTTTCCTCATAAACAAAACTGTGGGGTCTACTGCGAGACCCAAACTTTCTTATTTATGTGAATGAACGTGACCGGTCATATTTATACTAACTTGATAGAATCTCAATCCGATTTTATATATACTAACAAGGTGATGAGTAATAGTACGTGTTAGTCATTTACCTAAGCCTAAGTATAAAATCATGCCAAGACTAATACATTATTTCAATAATCCAAATCATGAAAAAACATTTGTAATTTTTTTGTAAGTTTTGTTACATGTTATGGAACTCAAATCATATAACAAATTAACAAGTTAATACCATTTAGAACACTTATATCGAGTACCTTCTAGAATCATCCCAGACAAACGTGTAGATAGCGGCTCATTTGGACCAACCAAGATGACGAAATCTTTACGTAAGCTCATGCGTTAGCCCAACAATGTCTTCTGACCCCACACAACACTATAAATATCAAATGTTCATACCATAACATTCATTTTATTATCTTTGTGCTACATTTTTAAGCATCAATCAATCAAACATGGGAAGAAGTACGTTCTTTAATTTAAGCTCTATTTTCCGTATTTTAATTTCTTTATTTTTCCATGTTAGTAAATTGTTAATGATTTCTTTACAACATCAAATGCTCACAAGGAGTTAGTTGCGCGTAATTGTTAGTTTTTACGTCATAGCGTGTTGATGATTGTTGTTAACTTGTTATGAAACTTTTATAGTTTATATGTGTTTTGCAACTTGTAAACTTGAACTAGCATCTATGGTTTGGTAGTTAATGAAATTGAGGTTTGATGGAACACGTGTTAGTACTAATTCGGTACTCGATCTTTTATTTATGATGATGAAATAATTCTAGTCGTGTATCCGTTGTCTTGGTGGTGTTTAAATACATATGTAACATATATTGCAATAAGCTAAAAAGCAGTTCTGAAAGTGCTTATATATTTTTTTGATGTTGATATTGTTGATATATAATCAATCCTAATTGGTTGTTGAAATTATCTATATTGTCCTTTTTGGTAGTTTTTAATGTTTAGTTAACACTGCGAACACAATAAGCGCGTTAGCCTCGCTCCGGGTGTTTATCCCAGGACCAAGCTCAGGCGTGAGAGTAAGTATAGGGTTGGTAGGAATAAATGTGTGTGTGTGTGTAAATGTGCAGTAAATGCTAAAAATATAAGTGAGTAAATGAGAAGTATTTATACTACCTCAAACTGTACCTGATTACTGTTCGGAACAGTGCGAGGTACAAGTAGGCTACTGTTCCTGACATGTAGGGTGTGGCGCGCTATTCTGTCCCATACTAGGATGTCGGTGTAGGCTTCCACGTGGTAGACATAGACCCGTGAAATCAGGGTTGAAGGCGGCGCATTGTCTGGACCGTCCGATCGTGTCCGTTCGGACATGGTCTGTCCGGACCATTAGAGTGACCGTCCGGCTATATACACAATCAAACGTGACCGGTCATATTTATACTAACTTGATAGAATCTCAATCCGATTTTATATATACTAACAAGGTGATGAGTAATAGTACGTATTAGTCATTTACCTAAGCCTAAGTATAAAATCATGTCAAGACTAATACATTATTTCCATAATCCAAATCATGAAAAAACATTTGTAATTTTTTTGTAAGTTTTGTTACATGTTATGGAACTCAAATCATATACTACCTCCGTCCCATATTAAATGTCCACTATGACTTTTTAGAGTCTTTCTTATTCAACTTTGACATTAAATTCTACTATTTGTTTTATATAATACTTGATACAAAATATATGAATGAATTGAGTTTTAAATGTATTTTCATTTGGTATAATTTTTATCAAGTGTTATATAGCACAAATAAAAATATTTACAGTCAAAGTTCAATAAGAAAGACTTAAAAAAGTCAAAATAGACATTTAATATGGGACGGATGGAGTAACAAATTAACAAGTTAATACTCCCTCCGTCCCAAAATAAATGTCCAGTTTGACTTTTCAGAGTCAAACTGGTTTAACTTTGACCTTAAATATTTTTTTTTGTGTTATATAATACTTGATGAAAAATTATGCCATTGAAAAGTACACTTAAAACCCAATACAATTATATATTTTGCATCAAATATTATATGACACACATAAAAATAATTAAAGTCAAAGTTAAATCAATTTGACTTTGAAAAGTCAAACTGAACATTTATTTTGGGACGGAGGGAGTACCATTTAGAACACTTATATCGCGTACCTTCTAGAATCATCCCAGACAAACGTGTTGATAGCGGCTCATTTGGACCAACCAAGATGACGAAATCTTTACGTAAGCTCATGCGTTAGCCCAACAATGTCTTCTGACCCCACACAACACTATAAATATCAAATGTTGATACCATAACATTCATTTTATTATCTTTGTGCTACATTTTTAAGCATCAATCAATCAAACATGGGAAGAAGTACGTTCTTTAATTTAAGCTCTATTTTCCGTATTTTAATTTCTTTATTTTTCCATGTTAGTAAATTGTTAATGATTTCTTTACAACATCAAATGCTCACAAGGAGTTAGTTGCGCGTAATTGTTGGTTTTTACGTCATTGCGTGTTGATGATTGTTGTTAACTTGTTATGAAACTTTTATAGTTTATAGGTGTTTTGCAACTTGTAAACTTGAACTAGCATCTATGGTTTGGTAGTTAATGAAATTGAGGTTTGATGGAACACGTGTTAGTAATAATTCGGTACTCGATCTTTTATTTATGATGATGAAATAATTCTAGTCGTGTATCCGTTGTCTTGGTGGTGTTTAAATACATATGTAACATATATTGCAATAAGCTAAAAAGCAGTTCTGAAAGTGCTTATATATTTTTTTGATGTTGATATTGTTGATATATAATCAATCCTAATTGGTTGTTAAAATTATCTATATTGTCCTTTTTGGTAGATTTTAATGTTTAGCTAAAATCATCCGATTCCACAAGCAAATATATATGTCCTTGTTCTTGTTTCTACTAATACATTGGACTAATAATTCTAATGATGCAGGACCTGCAAGATGTTATCGCCAGATCAAAAACAAGCCTTACCCAAAATCACGATACTGTCGTGGTGTGCCTGATCCCAAAATTAGGATCTATGATGTTGGAATGAAAAAGAAAGGAGTTGACGAGTTTCCTTTTTGTGTCCATTTGGTCAGTTGGGAGAAAGAGAATGTTTCCAGTGAAGCACTTGAAGCAGCTCGTATTGCGTGCAACAAGTACATGACAAAGTCTGCTGGAAAAGATGCTTTCCATTTGAGGGTTAGAGTGCACCCTTTTCATGTCCTTCGTATCAACAAGATGTTGTCATGTGCTGGAGCCGATAGGCTCCAAACAGGCATGAGAGGGGCTTTTGGTAAACCACAGGGTACATGTGCTCGTGTAAACATTGGTCAAGTTCTGTTATCTGTTCGTTGCAAAGATGCCAATAGTCAGAATGCTCAAGAAGCACTCCGTCGTGCTAAATTCAAGTTTCCAGGTCGTCAAAAGATTATTGTCTCCAGGAAATGGTAAATATGCTACTCCTACTTGGTTGTTGCGACATTCTAATTCATTGCTAGATTAAATTATATCTCTTTTGATATCTTATGATTCATCAATTTTTTTTTAAAAAAGAACTTTACTATGGTCATTGCAGGGGATTTACTAAGTTCAGCCGGACTGATTATCTGCAGTGGAAATCCGAGAACCGTATCATGTCTGATGGTGTTAATGCTAAGGTATATCTATTGTGTCTTTTGTGCAATTTAATTTGAGCAACTTATATTTCCAATATGACAACCTTTGCTGATAAAATGTTTAACATTATTATCGCAGCTTCTTGGATGTCATGGACCTCTTGCAAATCGCCAACCTGGAAGAGCTTTTTTAGAAGCCGTTGCATAAGTGAATATTGTTCGTCGAACTGATTCTTTTCTTGTTAATGAGTGACTTATTAGTGATGAACCTACATCCACGTTACATGTAAATTGTAAAATGTTGTCATTATGAACTGAATACTTGTTTGCTTTGGTTTTTACGTGTGTAGAATTTTTAATTTGAAAAGACTCTTGGTCAATGTAACTCCCATTTGCTAAAATGGAGATAAGTAATGTTCGTGATTTGTGTATGAGTACGCTTAGTTTAACCCGGAAAGGGCTGTTTTTTTTTAGTGTTTTGTTATTAATTTGCTTTGGTCATAACTGGCACGTATCAGAGGCGTCAACATAAGCAGGTTGGGTAACATGTCAAAATGAGTACTTTTGGTGAATTTCAAGTTGCGCAAGTTTGAGTTTTTGGCCAGGTCGTCATCATTTTGAGCTAATTTCTGTTGAGATTTCTCAACAATAACACAATGCTGGTTGTTCTGTTGCATCTTAGCCAATTTGTATAAGAAATTTTGACTATGATCGCATGTAGAAGCCACCACTTTCATGGTGCTTTAATTAGAACTTTAGAGTAAATTAAATGATGTTGGTCTGGTTGTGACAGTAGCAAAAAGAATGACAGAAATCAGGTTTTTACAATTGCAGAGTTGACTTCGGCAGCCAATTGGTTGAACAGAATCGATTTGAGGCAAGGTAAAAAATGTACAACAGAAATTGGTGGAACTTTTTTTGAGGATTATTCATGAAAATAAACAAACACAAAGAAGGCCACATGAACTTCGTGGAATTTGTCGCGCCCAATGTATTCACCTCTCCCATATCCTGATCATGTTAACCGAACTATTCAATGTGCAGTTCCAGTTACACATTAAAGTTCAATATTCATTACATTAGTGAGATTAGGTTTTATCACACTGAAACGGCAAACATATATGATTAGCCATTGGCCATGCAAAGAAAACGGGAAACAAAAACATGTTTTAAGTTTTTAACAAGATCATATCAGTTTACAACTAAGACCAACATTACATATCCATCCAGGACTTTAAAGCAGAACACACATATCCGTCGTCATATGCTACAACACATTATTTTTCCTTTCCTCTACGGGTAAACTTTAATCAACCCTGCAATTTTTGTACCTGTGCTTCAACTTCTCTTTTTCCTGGTAACTCTGCACATACCTGAAACAGATATCAGAATGACTGTTCAGTCGACGGCAAAATGGGAACAAGAAATACCTATTTATGTGACGATTAAAAGTATCAACTACTTATTTGAGCAGGGGAATATACGCAACTAACTTATACATTACTCATCCACAAAAATTGATGAGTATCATTGTCATTCGTAGAACTTGTCATTGGAGAAAAAATTAGCTAGAAATCACAATAAATATAAGAAGAAAATCGCTTATTTTCAACGAAGTCAATAGGGGCCGAGTCCATTGCTACATACATATGAACCGAGCAGGACTCTCTCTTATGTAATTGGTGACAAGAACCCAGAGAATCAAAACACTAAAATACCAAATGAACAAAATCAAATGCACATTCTTTCAAGATGCAGGTATTCTTCTGGATGCTCAAATATACTAAGATTAAACTCATTTTATGTTATCATCACTAATTACTATGGAGTATTTAGGTCATGGAAAAAAGTCGTGTTCCCTTAATATGGTCGGCTTACTACGGCACTTATATGTTTGCATCATTATTTTCTTCAGTTTATTGTGTCAATCTCAAACCCACAAGCTCAAACTGCTTTGCAGTTTGAAAATATTAAATCTAAAAACCTTCTTAAATTCCCCTAAAATACTTCACCATGTACCCCTAGCATCAGCCTTCCATGTCTTGAACAGCTTGATAAGGCTGTTCTGTCATCAAACTTCATGTACATGCTTAACATCACTCACTAAAGATGGATTCTAAAATGCAGATAATATACTTGCTACGTTTCACAACAGTCGGCTATTGAAGGTAAAATATATTCTTATGCCTAATATGAACAAATATAGATCAAGCCAATGTATAGGCCNTTTGTCGCGCCCAATGTATTCACCTCTCCCATATCCTGATCATGTTAACCGAACTATTCAATGTGCAGTTCCAGTTACACATTAAAGTTCAATATTCATTACATTAGTGAGATTAGGTTTTATCACACTGAAACGGCAAACATATATGATTAGCCATTGGCCATGACAAAGAAAACGGGAAACAAAAACATGTTTTAAGTTTTTAACAAGATCATATATCAGTTTACAACTAAGACCAACATTACATATCCATCCAGGACTTTAAAGCAGGACACACATATCCGTCGTCATATGCTACAACACATTATTTTTCCTTTCCTCTACGGGTAAACTTTAATCAACCCTGCAATTTTAGTACCTGTGCTTCAACTTCTCTTTTTCCTGGTAACTCTGCACATACCTGAAATGATATCAGAATGACTGTTCAGTCGACTGCGAAATGGGAACAAGAAATACCTATTTATGTGACGATTAAAAGTATCAACTACTTATTTGAGCAGGGGAATATAAGCAACTAACTTATACATTACTTTTCCCTCATGGTTACTCATCCACAAAAATTGATGAGTATCATTGTCATTCGTAGAACTTGTCATTGGAGAAAAAATTAGCTAGAAATCACAATAAATATAAGAAGAAAATCGCTTATTTTCAACGAAGTCAATAGGGGCCGAGTCCATTGCTACATACATATGAACCGAGCAGGACTTTCTGTTATGTAATTGGTGACAAGAACCCAGAGAATCAAAACACTAAAATACCAAATGAACAAAATCAAATGCACATTCTTTCAAGATGCAGGTATTCTTCTGGATGCTCAAATATACTAAGATTAAACTCATTTTATGTTATCATCACTAATTACTATGGAGTATTTAGGTCATGGAAAAAAGTCGTGTTCCCTTAATATGGTCGGCTTATATGAACAAACCTACTTCCTTAATTGAACTAATATAGACATCGGACTAACACTAGACCTGTTCCCAGAACAACTTGACCTCAAGGTGAGAACCCCAAACTTACAGTCGTATGAAGCACAATCCTAGGCTTGTTTCTTGTGTATCTCTTGCCTAGTTATTTCCTTAAAATCCTATTTTATGCCATTTCACCACGCAAAAATGTTGGTGTGCCAACCAACTAATTTAGCTGCTGCGCGAATACATGACTTGATAATGATATATTGTTGGGCTGGGTTAACAGCCCTCTTAAGTCAGAAGTATAATGTTGATTGGTGGTAAAACTCCAGCTACGGCACTTATATGTTTGCATCATTATTTTCTTCAGTTTATTGTGTCAATTTTCCAAAAACAAATCTCAAACCCACAAGCTCAAACTGCTTTGCAGTTTGAAAATATTAAATCTAAAAACCTTCTTAAATTCCCCTAAAATACTTCACCATGTACCCCTAGCATCAGCCTTCCATGTCTTGAACAGCTTGATAAGGCTGTTCTGTCATCAAACTTCATGTACATGCTTAACATCACTCACTAAAGATGGATTCTAAAATGCAGATAATATACTTGCTACGTTTCACAACAGTCGGCTATTGAAGGTAAAATATATTCTTATGCCTAATATGAACAAATATAGATCAAGCCAATGTATAGGCCATGGCAAATTAAGAAATAAGCTAGCGTCATACTAATGACTTGGTATCTTAGCTATTCAACGACTTCACTCATGTATTGATAAAGACCGCTTCCAAAGCACTGGCAGAGATCTCACCATATAGTTTGACTGTTTGAGTGATAAATAGGGGTAAAAAAACTGCCAATTTGCATAAACAAGATATGGGGAACGGATGCTTCCCTTCATAAATAGGGGAACATAGCTTTTGGCAGCTTGACGAAAAGAAAAAAGTAATAGGAGAATATCTGGTATGCTGCAAGTTGAAAAAGATTGCTCTTATAATCTATCTCCGGGACAGACTTAATTTCTAATCATTTCAATTTTTTGTTTTGCTTTGAATCCTTTTAAATTCCATCATGACCCCCAAAGAAGTTTTAACTAGATATTTTGAAGTTGCAAATCATTTCTTATACAACACTCAGCCATCAGCACACTAACTAGCTACACTTAACAAGACTTTTTCTAGACAAATACATCCTATCTTTCAAGAAAGTAATGTACTGGGTATTGAACACTGGCCAAGTCACTTACAAGAAAGCAATCAACCCACAACAGGAACAGGAAGCTTATCACAAAAAACAAACAAAGCCCATGCCTTGGCAGATGCTTGAGATGGATGAACCTCTACCTAGTGGGAAAACAAATACGCATGACCCTCAAAACATAGTCCTAAAAATGATATGACAACTATTTAACCTGATGCACCATTAAGTATTTCAAAGCTTCAAAACAAAGTCCCCTCGCTATTATCACAAAAGTCATATCTTTCGTTGCTGAAAGAATTATAGGTAAATCAAACCCTTCGTACCTTAGAAAAAAAATGCTAAGATTTTGAAAGGGTGGTGTTTCTTATATTATTTCCATCTCCAGTAAAACATCCCAAACACTACGGGGTGATTTCGACTAAGATTTCATAAGCCTGATTTTTCAGGCTTATTTCAAGACTTATGGACTTATATAAGTTTAATATATGATAATAAGCTTTTATACAAAAAGTTTCAAAATAAGACAGAAAATTTGGGCTTATGAAATATAAGCCGAAATCACATAGGCTCATAAGCACACATAAAAAGACAAAACAACAAAGCAACCGCAAGTAAGTATATAAAGGTGGAAACAACATACGAATAGACAGCGGCAAGGGACCATCGTCCTTGCAACCTATACAAATTTTTGAGACCTATACAACCTATCTCACAAACTTGAACCCACAACCTCTAGGTTGGTGGGCAACTCACATACCACTAGACCAAATGCCTTCTTGTTGCTTAATTCTCCGTACTACCTTATTCAACAACAATTCTTCATGCAGCATAATTTCACCTAGTATTCGCTAGTGCATGTCCTCCCCATTACCAAAATCAAAGTCCCTACATCACTAAATGTCATATCTTGTTCCTAGCGTGCGTCCCTAAACCTTAACTTAGCAAAAACACATATAGATGCCTAATCAACTTATCATAAGAATTAAAAAAAAAGTAACTGATGATAATGATAAATAAAAGGAACATGTAGAGAAGGTGAATTACGAGTAAACGGCGACAACGGGACCGACGAGGAGGAGAGCGTTGATCCAATTGTCAGTAACTTTGTGAGTGGCTTTATTTGTGAAATCTTTCCATAAACCAGTCATAAATTTCTGTTGAAATGGAGATAGTGCGTATGTTACTGCTTTTACTTTCACTGGAACTTTACCCATTTTTTTTTCAAGATTATTTGGTTCTGATTCTTTCTTGGTGTTTCAAATGAAGCGGTGGAGGTCTGGAACTTTCTTTCGGATACTTGTACCTTCTTGGAACATCTAGAATATTGTTTTTTACTTCAAATACGGGCCAAGTATAAATTTGCTACCGCGTTGCATCCGATTGAGTTTGTAAGAATTTTTACAACCGTAAATTTTAGTAAGTGCATGTTTGGCATATGGAGTGATCTGTCTTTTTCAAAAAATAAGCTATTTAAAAAATAATATTCGTTTAGTAGACAGACAGAACTTATAAGAGATTATAAAAAAAATAATCTTTCATAATCATGTATCTTATCAAAATAATCTTTTTTTATAATCTTCATCCATTACCAGCACCATCTCCAGTTCTAGAAACAGTTACTTTTGCCAAACATACCGTTAGTATAATTGTAACTTTGCAAGTATAACGAACGAGAGATCTTAATTTTTAAATCGAGTCTTTTTATTAGTCAATAAAATTTAAATTGTCTTCAATTTGGTCAAACTTATCTAAATTTCTTTCAGTAAAATAAATATGTATAATGTAACCAAGTAAATATTTGCTTTTTATGTGCTCTTCACTACTTGCATGACTCTCTACACCTGCTCACGTATCTACACAAGCCAAATATCTCTACATTCACATCATATAAACTCTTTAGTATGTCAAGCCTAAGATCACAACACTACCACAACAAGTAATCTATCATTCTAACACACTAAGTCCATCACAATACCACAATAAACCCTAATCAAACCCTAATTAGGCCTATGTGTTTACAAAACCCTAATTGCTTATCTAAACTAGTTTTGAAGTGTTCAAGGCTTATGTATAAGTTACCCTAGCAACAATAGAATATCTTAGCACCCCTAGACCCTATTACAACCTCTTAGAGCTTAGGTACAAGNTTTTTTTTTTTTTTTTTTTTTTTTTTTTTTTTTTTTTTTTTTTTTTTTTTTTTTTTTTTTTTTTTTTTTTTTTTTTTGAACATAAGCCACATAGCTAAATACTTGTACCTTCTCGGAACCTCTAGAATATTGTTTTTTACTTCAAATCGGGCCAAGTATAAATTTGCTACCGCGTTGCATCCGATTGAGTTTGTAAGAATTTTTACAACCGTAAATTTTAGCAAGGGCATGTTTGACATATGAAATTATGGAGTGATTATGTCTGCTTTTTCAAAAAATAAGCTATTTAAAAAATAATATTCATTTGGTAGACAGACAGAACTTATAAGAGATTATAAAAAAAATAATCTTTCATAATCTCTGAAATCAAAGGTTGCTTCATGTATCTTATCAAAATAATCTCTTTTTATAATCTGCATCTCCATCACTAGCACCATCTCCAGTTCCAGAAACAGTTACTTTTGCCAAACATACCCTTAGTATAATTGTAACTTTGCAAGTATAACGAATGAGAGATCTTAATTTTGAAATCGAGACTTTTCATTAGTCAATAAAATTCAAATTGTCTTCAATTTGGTCAAACTTATCTAAATTTCTTTCAGTAAAATAAATATGTATAATTTAACCACCCATAAAATCTCACCACTATTATTCCCACTACAATACATATATCAGGTATATCACAGGTAAATTTTTGCTTTTTATGTGCTCTTCACTACTTGCATGACTCTCTAGACCTGCTCACGTATCTACACAAGCCAAATATCTCTACATTCACATCATATAAACTCTTAAGTATGTCAAGCCTAAGATCACAACACTACCACAACAAGTAATCTATCATTCTAACACACTAAATCCATCACAATACCACAATAAACCCTAATCAAACCCTAATTAGGCCTATGTGTTTACAAAACCCTAATTGCTTATCTAAACTAGTTTGGAAGTGCAAGGCTTATGTATGAGTTACCCTAGCAACAATAGAATATCTTAGCACCCCTAGACCCTAGTACAACCTCTTAGAGCTTAGGTACAAGTCTCTTAAGCACAAAACCCTAACTAGGTCTTATAAGTCCCAAAACTAGGTTAAGCCTTCCCAAAACTTTAGTATAAGTTACCACCACTTAGTATAAGCTTCTTAGAACTTAACCTTAGTCACTAAACACTCATAGGACCCTAATCTAGGCACTAAACCCTAAGCTCTTACTAAGCAAGATTAGGTCATAACTAAACCTAACTTAACCCTAATCCTAAAACTGAGTACCTTAAACACCTCAAGCACCTCAAATACCTCAAGCACATAGCCTAGCTGCTTACCCACCTCCTTGTCACCACCAAGCACCCTATCACACACCTTACAAGTAGGTACATCATCTACTTGTCACCACCTTCACTTTGCGGTAAAACCACCACCACACAATCCCTAAACCGCCCTATAGTTTTCATTAGTCACCATGGTAGCTTGTAAGAGTCACATATAGTTGCCATGAGTCACCTCCCCCCCCCTCTCACCACCTAGCCTCCCCTTTCTTCTTTTCCAAGTCTAACGAGGGGTATAAATACCCACATACCCCCTTTCACTTCAAACCACACCTCCTCCCTTCTTTACCTTAAACATTCTGGTCCTAGTAGTAGTACAAGATCCCTAGTAGTCCTAGAAGTCGAGTGGCATAAGCCTTGAAGCCTTGTCTAGTCGTTTTTGCACCTAAGAAACCCTAAACCCACGTTCACCCATTTCTGGTCACGTAAGCCTTATATACTTGTTCTAATAGCTTCATTACAGTCATAGGATAGATATTAGTTACCTTAAATCACCTAGGAACCCTTGCCTAAGCCTTGATCATTTTCTTTTAAACCTTTTCATTTTAAAACCCTAATTATAGACTAATTGCTAATTATATGCTATAAGCCCTTACCATAAGCTATAAGCTAGTTTAAACAACTTAGATAAGCTAATATTAGTTAACCATAAGCTAGGAAACCTTTTTGTTTCATAAAAATATAGTTTGCATGGAATTAGGATTAGTTTTGCAATGTTTTCCATGCATAGGGGTATATATGGTAACTTTCTAAAAATATTAAGTCTAGGGACTATTTTTGACATTTCTTAGAAGTATTAAGTATAAGGACCCTTTTTTCAAAGTTATATAACCTTAGGATAAAAAGTAAAATAATTATAAACTTATAAGGACTAGGTTTGCAAATGTTATAAAGTTAAGGGTATAAATGGTAAATTTTGAAAAATTATAAGTACAAGGGTCATTTCTGTCATTTTCCTAAAATATATAAGCATAGGGACTAATTGTGTAAAGTCTAGATAGTTAAAAGTCTAAATGATATAAGTTTATAAGTTTAGGGTAGATTTTGTAAATATATAAACTATAAGGGTTTAAAGTGAAAGTATTTTCATAACTAAAAACTATCTTTTACTTAACAACATGACACAATAGTAGGGAGATTCATGTGGGGGGTTTCATTTGGGTATTCGTTTTGACGAGTTTGCTGGGTTTACGATTTAAAGTGCCCTGGCTCCTCAAACGTTTACTACATGACCTCTGAATTATGATGGCCCGAACGGTGTTATGTTATATCTATAACCTAAAGTACTTAACAATGTGACACAATGTTGGGAATAAAGCTAACAGTTACCACTGATAGGCTTGTGGAAGACACTGCTGAAGAATGCACTAGCAGTGGAAACTCATTACCACTGTTAGTACATATTATTACCACTACTTACTAGATAACTGTTATGTATTCGTGTATAGATAAGTATAGAATAGATCTTGTGAATATTCTATTTAGATAGCAAACACACATATCCGTCGTCATATGCTACAACACATTATTTTTCCTTTCCTCTACGGGTAAACTTTAATCAACCCTGCAATTTTTGTACCTGTGCTTCAACTTCTCTTTTTCCTGGTAACTCTGCACATACCTGAAACAGATATCAGAATGACTGTTCAGTCGACGGCAAAATGGGAACAAGAAATACCTATTTATGTGACGATTAAAAGTATCAACTACTTATTTGAGCAGGGGAATATACGCAACTAACTTATACATTACTCATCCACAAAAATTGATGAGTATCATTGTCATTCGTAGAACTTGTCATTGGAGAAAAAATTAGCTAGAAATCACAATAAATATAAGAAGAAAATCGCTTATTTTCAACGAAGTCAATAGGGGCCGAGTCCATTGCTACATACATATGAACCGAGTAGGACTCTCTCTTATGTAATTGGTGACAAGAACCCAGAGAATCAAAACACTAAAATACCAAATGAACAAAATCAAATGCACATTCTTTCAAGATGCAGGTATTCTTCTGGATGCTCAAATATACTAAGATTAAACTCATTTTATGTTATCATCACTAATTACTATGGAGTATTTAGGTCATGGAAAAAAGTCGTGTTCCCTTAATATGGTCGGCTTACTACGGCACTTATATGTTTGCATCATTATTTTCTTCAGTTTATTGTGTCAATCTCAAACCCACAAGCTCAAACTGCTTTGCAGTTTGAAAATATTAAATCTAAAAACCTTCTTAAATTCCCCTAAAATACTTCACCATGTACCCCTAGCATCAGCCTTCCATGTCTTGAACAGCTTGATAAGGCTGTTCTGTCATCAAACTTCATGTACATGCTTAACATCACTCACTAAAGATGGATTCTAAAATGCAGATAATATACTTGCTACGTTTCACAACAGTCGGCTATTGAAGGTAAAATATATTCTTATGCCTAATATGAACAAATATAGATCAAGCCAATGTATAGGCCCATGGCAAATTAAGAAATAAGCTAGCGTCATACTGATGACTTGGTATCTTAGCTATTCAACGACTTCACTCATGTATTGATAAAGACCGCTTCCAAAGCACTGGCAGAGATCTCACCATATAGTTTGACTGTTTGAGTGATAAATAGGGGTAAAAAAACTGCCAATTTGCATAAACAAGATATGGGGAACGGATGCTTATTATCCCTTCATAAATAGGGGAACATAGCTTTTGGCAGCTTGATGAAAACAAAAAAGTAATAGGAGAATATCTGGTATGCTGCAAGTTGAAAAAGATTGCTCTTATAATCTATCTCCGGGACAGACTTAATTTCTAATCATTTCAATTTTTTGTTTTGCTTTGAATCCTTTTAAATTCCATCATGACCCCCAAAGAAGTTTTAACTAGATATTTTGAAGTTGCAAATCATTTCTTATACAACACTCAGCCGTCAGCACACTAACTAGCTACACTTGACAAGACTTTTTCTAGACAAATACATCCTACCTGTAGAATAATGATAAACCCGTAGGTATAACTTTATTATTTATCACTATATATAATAGTGAAACCCTAATACACAAAACCCACAAACCGGGCTTGGGCCTAATTATCCACTCATACTCCCCCGCAGTTCGAGCGGCGAAATCGCGAAAGCTTGAACTGGAGTAGTAAACTAAGAAAGCAAAATAAAACAATAAACCAAAATAAAACAGGATAACCCAAAGTATACAAAACAGTCGTCTCGGGAATTTATACCCTGGATTCGACATCAAACAAAAGTCGTCTCGGGAATTGATACCCTGGATTCGACACCAACAAAAGTCGTCTCGGGAATTGATACCCTGGATTCGACACCACAAAAGTCGTCTCGGGAATTGATTCCCTNACACAAAAAAAAAAAAAAAAAACAAACAAACAATTAAATAACATTTTTTTATTTTTTTTTAATAAACAAAAAAAGTTATAAAAGATATACATAGAACAAAAGAAAACATTATCTCTGCTTCTCTTCCAACTTTGACCAAACAAAAGTCACTAGACTACGAATACCAAGTCTAGTCACAGACTTCATCTTCCAACCACATGATACTGCTCTTACTCCTTACAGACGAGGTAGAGGTTACCCACGACATGAAGTACAACAACAAAAGCAATAAACCCAATGCGCATCACATGAACGACATTTGGTGAGATCTTCAATCTAGGTGTACCATGGATTCGACACCAAACCAAACCAAAAACCTAAATCACAACCAAACCAACAAACGACTAGGCAACTAAATCACATGTCGACCGGTTATTACAACCAAACCAACGATGGGCACCAAACAAACAAACAAGTAAGTCGACTGGTTATCACTTGAACCAACGATCAACAAACAAACAAGGAGATGAGACTGTTTTTGTTTTTTTTTGGTTTTGGTCAGTTGTGGCCGGCCGGTGAATGCGACGGATGTAACCATGGCGAAAAGATAGGTTTTGGTGAAGGGTACACAGTCTTGTTAGGATTATAGAAAATAAATCGACAGAGCTTAAGGTTTAAAGGTAGCCCTCCGAACCTCCGGCGTGTAGCCGGCGGCCGGGGGCAGCAGCGGAAGGTTAAAGTGGCGGAAAGATTAGGGTTTTGTGGATCTTAATGGCCTGATACCATGTAGAATAATGATAAACCCGTAGGTATAACTTTATTATTTATCACTATATATAATAGTGAAACCCTAATACCCAAAACCCACAAACCGGGCTTGGGCCTAATTATCCACTAATACTATCTTTCAAGAAAGTAATGTACTGGGTATTGAACATTAGCCAAGTCACTTACAAGAAAGCAATCAACCCAAAACAGGAACAGGAAGCTTATCACAAAAAACAAACAAAGCCCATGCCTTGGCAGATGCTTGAGATGGATGAACCTCTACCTAGTTGGAAAACAAATACGCATGACCCTCAAAACATAATCCTAAAAATGATATGACAACTATTTAACCTGATGCACCATTAAGTATTTAAAAGCTTCAAAACAAAGTCCCCTTACTATTATTACAAAAGTCATATCTTTCGTTGCTGAAAGAATTATAGGTAAATCAAACCCTTCGTACCTTAGAAAAAAAATGCTAAGATTTTGAAAGGGTGGTGTTTCTGATATTATTTCCATCTCCGGTAAAACATCCCAAACACTACGGGGTGATTTCGACTAAGATTTTCATAAGCCTGATTTTTCAGGCTTATTTCAAGACTTATGGACTTATATAAGTTTAATATATGATAATAAGCTTTTATACAAAAAGTTTCAAAATAAGACAGAAAATTTGGGCTTATGATTCCACGGGTTTTATAAGCTTTGTGTTCAAAAAAGTTTTAAAGGTTGTTGTTTCTGAAACGAATGGTAATCTATAAAAAAAAATACTACAAATGTAGTTTACAAAGAAGTTCTTCAATGTTTATGACCATGTTTGAAGAGGTACGTACAAATATACATATGATATCTTTTGTGACATTTTTTATATGTACATGTATTATCAATCACAAACATTTTTTTACTTACATTTTTTTTTAGGTGCTCAAGAAATATTCATTGGCTTATCACTTATTTATCACTCACTACATACATTTTATATCAGTGTATGCTAACCTCATAAAAGGTGATGCTCCTTAAACGGGTTTCAATGAAGTTGGCTAAAAGTAAGCAACGCAAAAGAGATATTCAGGCGAAGAAATGTCTGTTGACTATGTTGTTCATGTGAAGCAGTGAAGATGAATATGAGTATTTTTGTGAAGATTACAAACTTTTTAACTAGATCTATTAAACTACAGTATTAAATGTATTAGTGTCACATTAAATCTTTTGTCTTTTTAATTTCACTCAAGATACCGGGGTGTTTTATAGCATTTGCATGTTGTTTCATGCATGTCTATGACTGTTTACGACTATTAACCTTTAAGATGGTCTCAACTATCAAGTAATGGGATTTTTCAAAGTTGAAGCTATGAATTTATGATTATTACTTTATTGGATGCTTGATCTAATGTGCAAACAATTTTTTGTTTACCTCTAAAGATCGTGAGGAAACAATATCGTGTATTAGTGTCATTTGCATGACAATAAACAAGATCCAAAGACAATCACTTTCAAAAGTTGGTTTGTATTCGTCACGTCCTGTTTTCAACATGGACAACTATACATGGCTCTTTCACGTGTCAAAAGCAAAAAAATGCGGTTGTTGTTTCTGATGTGGATGGCAGTCTATCAAAAACTATTACAAATTTAGTCTATAAAGAGGTTTTTAAGGTCTATGATCAACGTTCAAGAGGTATGTACAATATATATATATGACATTTNTGTAGTTTACAAAGAAGTTCTTCAATGTTTATGACCATGTTTGAAGAGGTACGTACAAATATACATATGATATCTTTTGTGACATTTTTTATATGTACATGTATTATCAATCACAAACATTTTTTTACTTACATTTTTTTTTAGGTGCTCAAGAAATATTCATTGGCTTATCACTTATTTATCACTCACTACATACATTTTATATCAGTGTATGCTAACCTCATAAAAGGTGATGCTCCTTAAACGGGTTTCAATGAAGTTGGCTAAAAGTAAGCAACGCAAAAGAGATATTCAGGCGAAGAAATGTCTGTTGACTATGTTGTTCATGTGAAGCAGTGAAGATGAATATGAGTATTTTTGTGAAGATTACAAACTTTTTAACTAGATCTATTAAACTACAGTATTAAATGTATTAGTGTCACATTAAATCTTTTGTCTTTTTAATTTCACTCAAGATACCGGGGTGTTTTATAGCATTTGCATGTTGTTTCATGCATGTCTATGACTGTTTACGACTATTAACCTTTAAGATGGTCTCAACTATCAAGTAATGGGATTTTTCAAAGTTGAAGCTATGAATTTATGATTATTACTTTATTGGATGCTTGATCTAATGTGCAAACAATTTTTTGTTTACCTCTAAAGATCGTGAGGAAACAATATCGTGTATTAGTGTCATTTGCATGACAATAAACAAGATCCAAAGACAATCACTTTCAAAAGTTGGTTTGTATTCGTCACGTCCTGTTTTCAACATGGACAACTATACATGGCTCTTTCACGTGTCAAAAGCAAAAAAATGCGGTTGTTGTTTCTGATGTGGATGGCAGTCTATCAAAAACTATTACAAATTTAGTCTATAAAGAGGTTTTTAAGGTCTATGATCAACGTTCAAGAGGTATGTACAATATATATATATGACATTTTGTATACTACCAAGATTGAGAATTACTCCATTTGATAAATGTTTACCTCTAAAGATCGTGAGGAAACAATATCCCATTTCGATGTCATTCGTCATGACAATAAACAAGAGCCAAGGGCAATCGCTTTCAAAAGTTGGATTGTATCTGCCACGTTCTGTTTTCATACATGGATAGATATATGTGGCTCTTTTATGTGTCAAAAGCAAAAAAGGTTTGAATGTTGTTTTTTCATATGTTAATGGTAACTTATCAAAAACTACTATACATGTGATATATAAAGAAGTTCTTCAAGGTCTATGGTCAAATGGACAATAGGCATGTACATTATACATATTACATATTTTGTGGCATTTTTCTTATTTACACTTATTATAAATCCTAAACTTCTTTTACTTACATATTTTTTTAAACTTATTAGGTGTTCACGTAATGGACCTTTTGTTGAAATGTTTGAATGGTCACTACATACATTTGCTTATGAAGATAAACATATTGGAGATCACAAGGCAATGAACGTTTATTACACAGATATTTACAAGCATTGTATTTTATAGATATTTACAAGCATTGTATTTTACAAGCATTGTATTTTATATTATCAGTCACTTATAACTTATTATTCTGTTACAAAAAAATTTCATAGCGTTTACGTTCGTTGTTCTTTCTTACTTTATTCACATACTTACTTATTTTAATCAAGAACCCTCTAAAATCCCGTGGATTCCACGGGTCTATAAGCTAGTAAGTTTAATATATGATAATAAGCTTTTATACAAAAAGTTTCAAAATAAGACAGAAAATTTGGGCTTATGAAATATAAGCCGAAATCACATAGGCTCATAAGCACACATAAAAAGACAAAACAACAAAGCAACCGCAAGTAAGTATATAAAGGTGGAAACAACATACGAATAGACAGCGGCAAGGGACCATCGTCCTTGCAACCTATACAAATTTTTGAGACCTATACAGCCTATCTCACAAATGCCTCCAGCGAGGTTTGAACCCACAACCTCTAGATTGGTGGGCAACTCACATACCACTAGACCAAATGCCTTCTTGTTGCTTAATACTCCGTACTACCTTATTCAACAACAATTCTTCATGCAGCATAATTTCACCTAGTATTCGCTAGTGCATGTCCTCCCCATTACCAAAATCAAAGTCCCTACATCACTAAATGTCATATCTTGTTCCTAGCGTGCGTCCCTAAACCTTAACTTAGCAAAAACACATATAGATGCCTAATCAACTTATCATAAGAATTAAAAAAAAAGTAACTGATGATAATGATAAATAAAAGGAACATGTAGAGAAGGTGAATTACGAGTAAACGGCGACAACGGGACCGACGAGGAGGAGAGCGTTGATCCAATTGTCAGTAACTTTGTGAGTGGCTTTATTTGTGAAATCTTTCCATAAACCAGTCATAAATTTCTGTTGAAATGGAGATAGTGCGTATGTTACTGCTTTTACTTTCACTGGAACTTTACCCATTTTTTTTTCAAGATTATTTGGTTCTGATTCTTTCTTGGTGTTTCAAATGAAGCGGTGGAGGTCTGGAACTTTCTTTCGGATACTTGTACCTTCTTGGAACATCTAGAATATTGTTTTTTACTTCAAATACGGGCCAAGTATAAATTTGCTACCGCGTTGCATCCGATTGAGTTTGTAAGAATTTTTACAACCGTAAATTTTAGTAAGTGCATGTTTGGCATATGGAGTGATCTGTCTTTTTCAAAAAATAAGCTATTTAAAAAATAATATTCGTTTAGTAGACAGACAGAACTTATAAGAGATTATAAAAAAAATAATCTTTCATAATCATGTATCTTATCAAAATAATCTTTTTTTATAATCTTCATCCATTACCAGCACCATCTCCAGTTCTAGAAACAGTTACTTTTGCCAAACATACCGTTAGTATAATTGTAACTTTGCAAGTATAACGAACGAGAGATCTTAATTTTTAAATCGAGTCTTTTTATTAGTCAATAAAATTTAAATTGTCTTCAATTTGGTCAAACTTATCTAAATTTCTTTCAGTAAAATAAATATGTATAATGTAACCAAGTAAATATTTGCTTTTTATGTGCTCTTCACTACTTGCATGACTCTCTACACCTGCTCACGTATCTACACAAGCCAAATATCTCTACATTCACATCATATAAACTCTTTAGTATGTCAAGCCTAAGATCACAACACTACCACAACAAGTAATCTATCATTCTAACACACTAAGTCCATCACAATACCACAATAAACCCTAATCAAACCCTAATTAGGCCTATGTGTTTACAAAACCCTAATTGCTTATCTAAACTAGTTTTGAAGTGTTCAAGGCTTATGTATAAGTTACCCTAGCAACAATAGAATATCTTAGCACCCCTAGACCCTATTACAACCTCTTAGAGCTTAGGTACAAGTCTCTTAAGCACAAAATCCTAACTAGGTCTTATAAGTCCCAAAACTAGGTTAAGCCTTCCCAAAACTTTAGTATAAGTTACCACCACTTAGTATAAGCTTCTTATAACTTAACCTTAGTCACTAAACACTCATAGGACCCTAATCTAGGCACTAAACCCTAAGCTAAACCCTAATCTCTCACTAAGCAAGATTAGGTCATAACTAAACCTAACTTAACCCTAATCCTAAAACTGAGTACCTTAAGCACCTCAAGCACCTCAAATACCTCAAGCACCTAGCCTAGCTGCTTACCCACCTCCTTGTCACCACCAAGCACCCTAGCATACACCTTACAAGTAGGTGCATCACCTACTTGTCACCACCTTCACTTTGCGGCAAAACCACCACCACACAATCCCTAAACCGCCCTATAGCCTTCATTAGTCACCATGGTAGCTTGTAAGAGTCACATATAGCTGCCATGAGTCACCTCCCCCCTCTCGCCAGCTAGCCTCCCCTTTCTTCTTTTCCAAGTCTAACGAGGGGTATAAATACCCCCCATACCCCCTTTCACTTCAAACCACACCTCTTCCCTTCTTTACCTTAAACATTCTGGTCCTAGTAGTAGTACAAGATCCCTAGTATTCCTAGAAGTCGAGTGGTATAAGCCTTGAAGCCTTGTCGAGTCGTTTTTGCACCTAAGACACCCTAAACCCACGTTCGCCCATTTCTGGTCACGTAAGCCTTATATACTTGTTCTAATAGCTTCATTACAGTCATAGGATAGATATTAGCTACCTTAGATCACCTAGGAACCCTTGCCTAAGCCTTGATCATTTTCTTTTAAACATTTTCATTTTAAAACCCTAATTATAGACTAATTGCTAATTATATGCTATAAGCCCTTACCATAAGCTATAAGCTAGTTTAAACAACTTAGATAAGCTAATATTAGTTAACCATAAGCTAGGAAACCTTTTTGTTTCATAAAAATTTAGTTTGCATGGAATTAGGACTAGTTTTGCAATGTTTTCCATGTATAGGGGTATATATGGTAACTTTCTAAAAATATTAAGTCTAGGGACTATTTTTTACATTTCTTAGAAGTATTAAGTATAAGGACCCTTTTTGCAAAGTTATATAACCTTAGGATAAAAAGTAAAATAATTATAAACTTATAAGGACTAGGTTTGCAAATGTTATAAAGTTAAGGGTATAAATGGTAAATTTTGAAAACTTATAAGTCCAAGGGTCATTTCTGTCATTTTCCTAAAATATATAAGCATAGGGACTAATTGTGTAAAGTCTAAATGATATAAGTTTATAAGTTTTGGGTAGATTTTGTAAATATATAAACTATAAGGGTGTAAAGTGAAAGTATTTTCATAACTAAAAACTATCTTTTACTTAACAACATGACACAATAGTAGGGAGCTTCATGTGAGGGGTTTCATTTGGGTATTCGTTTTGACGAGTTTGCTGGGTACGATTTAAAGTGCCCTGGCTCCTCAAACGTTTACTACATGACCTCTGAATTATGATGGCCGAACGGTGTTATGTTATATCTATAACCTAAAGTACTTAACAATGTGACACAATACTAGGGAGCTTCATGTGAGGGTTATATACTTCTGAATTATGATGGCCCGAACGGTATTATGTTTAATAACATAATGCAATACTAGGGAGCTTCATGTGAGGAGTATGTAATTCTGGATTATGATGGCCCGAACGGTGTTATGTTATATCTAAATTTAGAAACCCTAAGAATGATTACTTGAAAAACTTAAAAAAGATAACTAAAGCTTGACATACACCCACATCTATAACAAATCCCAGGATACGTGAGTAAGCAGTCTAGTCTCCGAGTCACTCTTACATCAATAAGATTTACCTAAGTCCAGGTGAGTTTCGTAGCGTCACACTCTTTTTATGTGAGTTCATAGCCTCACTCTTTCTAAATGCTTTATAAACCCTGTGAGGGGGATACATGCTTACTTTTTCTTTAAATCGAATACAAATCTTTTTCTTTGGTTATTGCACGAGTAAACTATCTGCCACCACTACATAACTAAATTCATGAATCTAATCACTTGCGAGTGAACGCGAATATAATTGATGGATCTATTGGAGTTTGACAACTCCCGTTGGTTTGCCCTTTCTAAAGGCACCAATAAGTATTATATTTGAACCTTCTGAAGGATTAAGTTTGGCAAGTTATCCTTCCCGTCCCATCATGGTTTGGTCTGCAGACCCCATGATCTGGACTGTTAACGTGTGGTTCATGAGCTTAGTGCAATAACCCTCTCATGATAATTGTATATGCATTGCAATTATCATAAACACTACATTTTCCTTGAAGGGTGTAACACCTAGAGTTGACTTTTAAGCATGTATCCTAGGTATATGGCTGCTACGGATCTATGGCATGGAGCGGCACTGAACTTGGAGGACTTTCAACCCTGTTATCATTCAAATACTATTTCACACTTAGATTTACGGGACCTCTTCCTAATAAAACTCTGATATTTTAATGAATGATAACTTATTTATAAAAACGTCTCTTTTCGAGTCGTTTTCTATTATTGTGACTGTGATTTCATGAATTAATACCCCAATCTTAAATCCGCTGCGATCTGTGAAAATGGGGGTGTTACATATAACAACATACGTTGGTGCAATTGACGATCAAAGTTTTTAATGATGACAAATATATATTCGTAAACACATAAGATCACAAATGATAGCCAAAGATCAAAACACGCATCACCACACCTGGCGCACTAGGGACTGTAACACCCCCAAACTGGTATTCACAACACAAGGCAATAAAGAACAGAATACATATTCTGTTAAAAGTACATTCATCCAAGATAAATTAAGTTTACAATAAAGTTTCAAGTGCGGAAAAAATACAGGCCCATAAGTTAAGTAGTCCCAAATATAAGAGTAGTCTATGACCCATGCCATGCCAATTGCATCCATAAAGTCATACATCAACAACAGATTTCACACCTCAGAATACATGCTAAATATGTCAACATAAAGTTGACGAGTTCATAGGTTTAAGTATCCGTAAATGTGGAACACAAGGTTTAAAATGTTTGGTTAATCGGTGCACTCGTAATGACCATTACACTTGGTAGTATGTCCGTTACACTCGGTAATGTGACCGTTACACCCGGTCCTGTATGTACATATATGTTCATCCAGTACACCTGGTCAATGTATGTGTCATGTGTGTTTCAAGCACTTGTGTCCATGAGTAAGAATCAAGTATGAAATGAGTAACTAGTATTGTATTCGAGTAGTCAAACAAGTATTAAAGCAAAGCAGAAATGTTTCCGAGTAAATAAATCATGTATGAGTGTAAGATCAAGTAATGGGTTTAATTATAAACAAGCATGTATTCTCCCCCAAAATAGTTTAAAAACAAGATAGTAGGGGCCATGAACTCACCTCAGTAAATAGCAGTCTGATAGTGAAAAGTTAAGTAATGATAGTGAGCGGCACCGACACGTGACCTTGATTAGTATGGCAAGTTTAGTTCACAGTTACAGTTTAAGACTCGATGTGTGAAGTCTAAATAAGTTTAAATTTTTTTAATGTTATTGTTGCTTGTGTGGCATCAAGTAAGTATAAAATAACAAAAGTATCAAAGACGAATAAGTCTTCAGACTATAAGGATGTCGTTTAAAAGTATAAATATATATAGCTAAATTTTAGTTAATAATGAAAGTGTGTAAAAATTATATTTGAAGTAATAGTTTTTGTTAATACAAATATCGTCTAAAAAACGTTATTTATATTTTACGATCTTTGCCATATTTTGTTAACGACAAAATATAAACTTCATTTTAAGCAACACGTATAAATATAGTTAAGTCTTTTACATATAAAGCCATAAGTCATTTTATTGTACAAGTTAAACATTACCTAGACAACCTATTCATTTTACAAGAATACACTAGTTTAAACATAAATAGAAATGTATTCTTACATCATGTCTTGCATTATGATATTTGGAAGATTGTATAATCTTTTGAAGATATGGTGAATATATTTCTTAGATTGCTTCTCAAAGAATCAAGGAAAGACATGGGCAATATCTTGGTTAGATTTGAAAGAAAACTTGGAAGATTTGGTGTCAGAGTTTGGCGGAACCAAACTCTAACACGGACGGAACCCGTGTTTTGGTTCCGTCCAATCCGTGGCTTGCCGAGGGCTTTTGCCTATAAATAGCAAGCCACTCCAAGTTGTTTCTTCATCACTTGCAATCATATATAATCAGACATTGTAAAACCCAAAATATTTGAACCATAATTTTTGCACAATTTTAAAATTATCCTAAGTTTGAAATATTAATTATATGTCATAAAACTATATCTTATAAATAAAACTAGAATTTAATCCTAAACTAATTAAAATATACATACTAAGTTACCTAAATAACAAATTCTATCCTAGTCCTATTATGCATAACCAACTTTTACCTAGCCCCTCTATTTGTGTCGTGCGATATGAGGATAAGAACAACTATAAGATCATGCCAAAAGATAAAATATTTCATGTATCCCTTTGACCCTATCATAAAACACGGTTTTATCATACATATCACACCTCCATTTTTATCTCATTGCACCGATCCAAAGCCAGAGACAAACATACATACATACATCATTGGTGCTGCCAAGAAAGAAGAAAAGAGAACTAGAAGTATGGGTGACCAAAGAGAGTGATATCGCGGGTGTTTGTTTGTGCGATGCGGGTCCTAAGCTAGCTTGTCTCTCCTATCAGTTTCTTCCCTCACCAAGTCGACCAGGTTCGACCTTTAATTTGCTTTCTCTTCACTCGATGTTTACCAGGTCTAATAGGATTAAAACCACGCTATGTAGTCGTGTATATAATGCTCGTATATATATGGGTTACCTCGTTAAACTTGTCACGCTAACGTCACATAAAATCAGGAATATATGAAACCTATACATGTCGATCTTGCTTCTGTTTTGCTTTTCGAATCAATATCATGCACGACTATATCTGGTCATTTTGAGTTCCAATATTGATCTCTAGTATGTGACTACAACCTGGAAATAAAACTAAAGAAATAAAAGAGGGGCGTACTTATTTAATTCGTGCATAAGAGCTAGTTTTATATGTGAAGTATATGACTACTTGGCCTTGTTAGATGGGCAGTAATATGGTGTGATGTATGTGCATGCATGTGTGTGTTAATAACATGTTAATAAGTTAATTGAGTCATATTGTAAGTATTTTGGGTGTGTACGTGGTCTAATATAATCATAAACATGGGTTAAGATTGAATTATATACATTTGGTTTTGGGACAGATTTGTATACGAATATGTAACCACCTTCTATGGAGTTTCACAAAAAGATGAATACTGGATTTTTTTCTTAAACTCAGTTTAATGTGTTAGATTAGTATTTCAATTTGTTTGGGGTCAATTGAAAATTTTTTGGTCACGTTTTTGACTTTTATGGGATCGGGCTTTAAATCTGAAATTCGGGTCTAGGAATTCAGTCAGTTTTTATGATTTTTCATTTACAAACTATGAGGCCTGAGAAGCGCAAGTTTGGCAAGATTCATATTTGATATGTTAGTTAATTACTAGAATTTTTGTAGATTTTTCTAAGGGGTTTGAGTTGGGTTCGTGATTGAATATTTGTGAGGTGTTTCTGCAGTTACGAATCTGGGTATGTTAATAGAAACGAATTTTGATAAGGTATTTTTAAGTGCTAATAAAATCTAGAAAAATTCAAGTAGACTCTAATGATATGTATGCTTCTGTAAGATTTTTGGTAAACTTTAATTTGGGCTTCTGGTATGCTTAGTAAATTTGTTACGTGGGCTAAAGTTTATTATAAAACCAGTTAATTAAAAAGGTGTATGTAACTTATGTGTTTTAAGTGCTATTTGGAGTTTTGGTGCACTAATGCTTGAATACTTGTTGTTTATGATCCTTTATATCTTTTGATTCATATGCGAGCTAATTTGATTTAATTTTCAATCCCGAACCGCAAAAGACCTAACTAAATGTTACGAAACCATAAAATACTTGAAAACCTTAGTTAAGTTATAAACCCTAAAATGCATTAATTAACCCTAAATTATGATCATAAGTGTAATCATTAATCATTTATTATTGGAAACCCTAGAATGATTATATTAAGTTTTACCCTAAACTTACTAATTATAGAAAGTTACAAAAAAGTGAAAGCCGACTAAAAAGAGTAATCTGATTTAAAATAAGTTATTAATATTAAGCCGATCATTAATTCGTGTAGATTCGCCGAAGGAGTGACTTCCTATTCTTATGTTATGATGGTTTCGTTGGCGGTTTAAGGTACAGATATTCTACCCTTTTTCAGTAAGGGTGTTTTCTCTCTCTCATGACTTTTCGATCCTTGACTTGATTCATTTGCTTTGATATGCTTCGTTGATACGATCCTTTGATATGATTTCGTTTGATATGCTTCGTTGATATGATCTTTGATATGATACTTGAATTTGGATATGATATGATGACTATGATATGATATGTTTCGTTTCATTTCGTTCTTATGCCCGAGTTTATTAGCCAGCCATGGGGAGTCCATGGCCATGTCATTGATGGCACCAATGGCATGACATTTTCAGTGGAGGCGGGTTTTTGTCCACTGCGTCCCCATTTTGATATGATATGATTATGTGCTCTTTTGCGCACTTATGATATGTGTATACCTGTCATGCGAGCAAGGTACATATATGTTTTGTTTAGTAGGGGGGCGTATGGATGCATCCTAGTATATGTTTCGATATGATATGATATGATTTGGTAGGGTGAATGCGAGTGTGTGCCTTACACTTCTTCACATCGGAGCTAGCTACTCCAGTATAGTACATAGAGGTCTCCCCTCTTTGTGCACTTATGGTTATATTGGATATGTGATTATGTGTAGGAGATCTATCGAATACCTCGGTAGGTCGGCTCGTGGCTTCCTTATGTCTCTATGTATCTATTCAAGTACCTTGTTTAGACAACCCTTTGTTCATACGTGCTCATTACTCTCTTATGATTATGCTTATGTTGATATCTTATGATGCTTCGTTTCATTTGACTTATGATACATTGTGCTGATTCTTATGATCCTTCTCATTTCGTTTGACTGTTACTATTCGATTATTCATGTTCTTCATTCTGATGACTTATGATTTTGGTTCAGTTGATCGTTATCCTCTTATGCATTTTGATAGATGATATTCTTTTCAGCATGAGCTTATGATTTCCTTTTTCTTATACTTATATACGTTTCGGTTATCCGTTTGCTATATATCTGTTCACTGGGCTTTTTAAGCCCAACCGCATTTCTTTTCCCGCGGTAGGTTTTAGGTTGGAAGCTGGGTTTGGGTGAAGAGTGCATAGGAGCGTTAGTGGACTACCTGATGATTAGAAGCCCATTACATCTGGATTAGACTTGGACTTGGATTCGATTAGATTTTTGTTTAGATATGTATTTCATCTTGTATTAAGTTAGTATTTCATTTGTAACCTTAGAGTACCTTTGTAACTTTATGTTATAAGTCTTCCGCTTGCGTTTGTATGTTCTGATATGCCACCATAATGTGACATTTTGACCCATGTCGGATTGGGGTGTTACATACATACTCTCATTACTTATATCTAACTCATTCATATTTCATTTTAGTGAGATTCTCTTGTAGCAAAAAGATCACAACCTCATATCAACGAGATAAAAGCTTCAACGAAAAGTTTCAACACGTGTTTGTTTAGTAGTGTGTGAACTTTTGTTGTTCATACTTTCATTGATTGTATCTATTCATTAGTGATCGGTTAGTATTTTAGTCCTCAAAATACATAGTGTGACGGGAGTGGTTGTACCCTTGTAAAAGAACTCGACATCTAGCTTTGTGTCGGTAATCTTGTGTAAGCGACGCGTAAGGTTTCTCCACCAGTGAAAAGAGCTTGTTGACTAGTGAAGAAAACTCTCGAGTTGAATACTCGGGGAGTGGAGTAGGGCAAGAAAAAAGATTCCTTGTAGCCGAACCACTATAAACATCCGTGTTGTGGTTTGATCGTTTCTTACTTTATCTTGCACTTTACTAATTGTTTGATATATTCATTTGTTGATTACACGTAAAGTTTTCTAAGGGAATTAAAACTAAAAACCGGTAAACTATTCAACCCCACTTCTAGTTTTTCACAGTTTATTAAAAGAAAATCGGGCATGACCCGTGTATATATTTTAGTTTTTCCGAGGTGCTACGTCACAATGTTTGAGTATTAACCATTTCATATTGTTTAGTAAACTCGGATAAGTTGAAATGTGTCGCAATAAGTTTGAAAAAAAAATAGGCAATTGTTAATCAAAGATCTTAAAATGGGTTAAAACTTATATCTTTTGTTTAGTCTAGGTTTTATAAATTTAAAATTCACATATTAGCTTGTAGTCTTATATGTTGGGTATGTTTACTTTGATTGAAAAAAAATACGTTTTAGAAGAAAAACAAGTTGTGTAGCATGACGTGGAGTTATGTCGAGATCGAATAAGATGAAATAAGCCGGGAAACAAATAAGCAAAAGCCGAAAACCACATGGGCTTGGGTTAGGATTTCGGCCCAACAGTCACCCGACACACAAACAAATATCAGTCAATACTATTTAATTTCAAAATACTTGTTATACAACTTGCATATCTTAATGAGCAAAAACCAGTAGTTTATATTGTTTTAAAACAAGTATTTTAACAAATGTTTTATCAACGTTTTGAAAAGGAACTTAGTGACCCCAAATGAAACCAAAAGAAAAACTAAATGCATCCTACTGATGGTTCACTCATTGTTTCCTTCGACTAAAAAACAACACCATGCGAACACAATTCAAACACAATTCAAGATTTAACTCAAAATTATTAAAGTAGCTAGTTGTGAAGTAGGAAAGTGTGGTAGCAAAATAAGCAATTCCTAGACACCTACTATGAGGCTCGACCCATTGACTCACTCGATCAAACTCAAAAACTAACTTACTCCATATGTGACTTACTAATTCAGTGAGCAAAATGATTAAGCAAAGACCAAGACTAACATAGCCTAACCAATCAAGATTCATCCACTGTGGTTCGACCCACAGTGGGCTTCGATCCACTACCCAAAACCAACACTAACATAGCCTAACCAATCAGCCAACAATTTTATACCACTGTGGTTTCACCATAGTTACAGTCGTCGGTCTTGGCCATTTAGTGATAGCCTCAAACCTTCTCCGGATCCATGGTAATACCATCAGCGGATACAACGTGACCCAAAAATGCTACTTGCCCCAACTAGAACTCACACTTTGAAATAAAGATTCTTCTGACGCAGAATCTTAACACAATACGTAGATGATTTTCGTGCTCCTCTTTCATCTTAGAATACACCAGAATGTCATCAATGAATACAATGATGAATTTATCCAGATACTCATGGAATACATGATTCGACAAATCCATAGACAGCCAGAGCATTAGTCAAACCAAATTGCATCACTAGGAACTCATAGTGACGATAACGAGTACAGAATGCAGTCTTAGGAACATCTTCCTCCTTCACACGCAACTGATGATAGCCAAATCTAAAATCAATCTTAGAAAAGAACTTTGCAACCTGAAGTTGATCAAATAAGTCGTCAACACGGGGAAGCGGATAACGTTTCTAAAAGTAATATGTTCATCTCACGATAATCAATACACAATCTCATACTGTCATTTTTCTTCTTCACAAAAAAAACAGGAGCACCCTACAGAGAAATACTTGGACAAATAAACCACACTCAAGAAGATCTTGCAGCTGCTCCTTCAATTCTTTCAGCTTAATGGGTGCCATACAATATGGAGCTTTCGAGATAGGTTCAGCATCAAGAATCAAATCAATACTGAATTCGACTTCACGCTCGGGTGGCATACCCAAAAGTTCATCAGGAAACACATCAGGAAAATCATGAACAACTGGATGACTCTCGATGCGAGGACCATCCAACGAAGTATCTTTAATCAAAGCCAAGAATCCTTCACAACCATGTGCAAGTAACGCACAAGCTTTCATAGCAGAGATGATCTTAATAGACTTACCAGGTTGGGAACCATGGTAAACAAATTCAAGAGCATTCAAATTGCCAAATATAACACGTTTGATATGACAGTCGATAGTCGTCCGATGCTCGGACAACCAATCCATACCCAGAATAATGTCAAAATCACACATGTCCAACGGAAGCAAAAGGACATTTCTGATATTTGTGATCAATAATCACATGATTCTTCATAGGAGTCAAAAAAGATAGAGCATAATCTAACGGTGTCGCTGGAATATTAATATTTTTAGCAAACGAAACAGAAACCACCGAATGTGTTGCACCAGTATCAAATATAAAACAAATATAGCAATATCATACAAATAAAGAGCTCCCGAAACGGTACCTGATGCACTAGCTGCCTGATCCCTGGTCAAGGAGAATACTCGACCCTTAGTAATTGGCTGTCGGTCATTCCCATTACCCCTGTTGTTACCACCCTAGAGTAGCCATATGTCCAACCTAACTACACAAAAAGCAAGCAACAGTAGCCCTATGACAAGGGGAGACGAAGCATAATCCACATATCCCTTCTGGCCAGATGAACCAGAAGAACGGTTGTTCTGCTAACCACGATACTGCTGATCACGTCCCGACCTCTGGTTGTCCTCTGGTTGTTGTAGCCCTCCCCTGTCATAACCACGTCTATCATAACCCCGCTAATTGTTTCCCTGAACTGGTCGTACACGATCCCTGTCACGATTTCTCTTGATACCCTATCTCACCCTCTCCTGCATGATCTCGATGTTGCAGGCGGCATTAGTAACTAGTGCTACATCGTTAAACTCGGTATTCACAATCCCACTTGAAACTTCTAGCATGTTATTCCTAAGTACCTGCCTTGGCCCCCAAGAATCCAGCCAAACGAAGAAATCTCTTCATGAACTCAGAACTAGTTTCCCTCTCCAACTGATTAATCAAATGAAACTCTCTCTCATACTTCTGCTTCTCGGACCTTGAAAAATATTGAAGAAAGAAAGTATCACGAAAATCATTCCATGACAAAGTAGCAACAAAATCATCTCCACCCTTGGCTAGCTTATACACTTTCCACCAGTTGAGGGCGTCACCCTCAAACTTATAGCTAGCAAGTCTAGAACTTTGAACACGTCATCACACCCCAGAACTTCAAAAATCTTTTATGACCTTAGACTATGACCTATGAGGATTGGGTAGACATTAGGTTTCCTTCTGATTCGATCTTTTCCTTTTGTATTTTGATTCCTAACCATTAATTACTTTCCTTGGTTCGTTTATGATCTTTCAGATCGTTAACACTCATAAGACCGAAGATTTCACTTCCAACCCTGCCTTTACTTCAGCAGTCCAGCGGACTGTTGATGCACTATTACCCGACCTTACTGACTAAATCAGAAATGAAGTCCGCCGGGAAACGGCCATGGTGGTGGGGGTTTTGAAGGTGGTAATCCACCTGAGACGATTCATACTTGGTTGGAAAGGTTTAATAAGCAGAAGCCTCATTCGTTTAGTTCTGCTACCACTCCGGCTGATGCGGAGAATTGGATTGCACACACCAAGAAGATATTCGAGGTACTGGGTTGTGGGGACGTGTTTAAGGCGCGGTTGCTAGTTACAAATTTGAGGGAGATGCTTTGAACTGGTGGAAGGCATATAATTATGCCAAAGGAGGAGATGATTTCGTCCTTACTTTATCGTGGACTGACTTCCGTGATACATTCTTCCAGCATTATTTTCCTTTGTCTGAGAAGGAAAATTTCGAGAGAGATTACCACACCATTTATCAGCTGGACAGGGAGAACAACAATGAGTTTTTGAAGAGGTTTGTGCGGTTGGATGGTTTTCTTGGCCCAGGGCAGGGACACAGGCTGAGCAGGATAAGAAGTTTAAGTGGGCTTTGAGGAATGATACTTTAGAGGGTATTGTGAACACTCATTTTGAGGATGTGGCCCAAGTTGCGAATGCTACTCGCATTATAGATATTATGCAAGAGAGGTCTAGGAATGGTGTGAAGAGAAATCATGATGGAGATCGGGTTCGATCGGGTCAAGGGAACAACCAGAGGGGAAGTGATTCTAGAGGTAGTGATTGTCGGGGTCATGATACACGGGGATCTGATAGGCAGGGGTATAGTAAATACAGGTCGGGGCGATTATCAGTATCGGGATCAGCAGTATAGGGATCAGCAGAGTCATGGTCGACAAGATTATCATGCTTCGGGTTCGTATGGACAAAGAGGAAATGGGGATCAGGATGCTTGCAAGACGTGTGGGAAGTTACATCCTGATAGACAGTCTCATCGGGCTTCTTGGTCTTGTTTCTTATGTAGCTAGATGGGGCACAAGGCTAGAGATTGTCCCAAAGCAGGTGGAAACAACAACAACGGGGGTTATGGTAGTGATTGTCAGCAGGCTTCCAAAGGACGAGTTCATTCTATGACCAGGCATCATGCTGCTAGTGCCTTAGGTACCGTTTCAGGCACTCTTCGTTTATTTGATCGTACATCATTTACTTTATTTGATACGGGCGCTACACATTCAATGATTTCTAATTGATTCCTTGTGGTTTTTGTGTCAAAACGTTATATCAAAAATACCAACAAAGTGAGGTCAATGTTATCGTGAGGACAACAAGACGTGGAGAAATACAAGTAAATCTTTTAGGAAAAAGATTACCTCGTAAACTCGTGCAATGTGATATTGTTAAGATCGGGAAGTGATTTCCCGGGTCGTACCCCAACGAGGTGTGAATGTAAAGCTTCGTGAAAAGATCGAGATTAAAATCTTGTATGTTTGGTTGAGAAAGGTTATTTGGTTTTGTTGTATTTTAAATTAACGAAAATTGAAAATTAACAAACGTAAATGAAAATAAAATAACCTAAAGGGAACAAAAGGCAATTGGCAAACTAGGGGAGTCCTAAAACACTACGGGAATCAAAAATAGGTATCGGGAATCCTAAATCACAAGTAAACAAATAAACGTGACGTTTATTTAAGATAAACGTCAACGTACAAATAAAAACGTGAAATATTAGCTACGCAAATCCTACGGGCCTACAAATAATTTTCTAACGTACTAAAAGACAAAAGAAAATTTTGGAAAAAAGAAAATTAATTATTTAACAAAAATCCTAATTACTATGAATTAAAAACTAATTAACACAAATTAAACTTTAATAATTAATTTAGCAAACTAAAAATTCTGAAAATTTTTAAAAGAATCCTACAAGTTAAAGCAGATTTTTAAAAAATATAAAAAGTTGGGGTTTAGTATAAAATAAGCAGAAAATAAGCAAAAAGGATTAAATAAGCAAACTAAGTAAAAATGGGTTAAATAAAAAACTGGGAAGAAGTAAACTAAGAAAAGACCCTAGGGCAGTTGGTTGTGATGTTGTGTGTTGTGGTCGTGGACAAGCAGGAGGTCTGGGGTTTGAATCTCACGCCAGACTTTTTGGACAATTTATTTTTTTATTTTTACTTTTCCTTTTGGCTTCCTTTTTACTGCTTCTATAACACAATCACCAACACAAACACAAAACTTGCAAACTCACTTCTTTTCTTGAAAACAGATTCGACTCAACAAAAACTTAAACCAATTTTTACAAAATCAAAACAGATTGAGTTTTCAAGTTTATTTGTTCAAGAATAATTTTCACTCAACACAAATAAGTTCTAAAAGGCAAAGTAATCACAGCTTAAGCAGCAACAATACTAACAACAAGGACAAACAACAACAAACAGCAATAACAATCAACAAATTCACTAACAATCAACAAAATTAATAAGAACAAGAACAACAACCATATTCAAATACAAGAATAATGGCAGCAGGCAACAAGGAACCACAATAAGCTCAAACAAGCTAAAAGCTTACAAAAGCTTATACAATCACTAAAACAAAAATACTAACAACTACAAGATCAATCATAACAACAAGTTCAAGAACAATCAACAAGAAAGGCAGCAAGCTCAGCATACACTGAGCTTATCAGTGTATACTGAGACAAAATGAGCAAAATCAAAGGACTAATAAGCAATCTAAACAAGCAATATAGGGGAACCTAAAAGCAATTCTATATAATCTACCTAGGGGGGAGTACCAAACAACAAGAATCAACAACTTTGGTTAAGAATTGACCAAATTATGGTTAATTGAAAAACAGGTCAACTGGGATGAAGGTGGGTACAGGCCAGATAGTTACTCACAAAGGCAACTTTGGGCTTAAGTTTCAATGACCAAATGAATTCCAATTCCAAAAAGTCTTTTTGTTATAGATTTAGAAGCAACCAGAGATTCCAAAACAACAATCTTTACCTATTTCCAAACAGAATTGACCCTTGTGCATGATTTTACAAATTGTCCCATTTTCAGTTAGAAAACTTTTGACTATTAAAGTTATTGATACCATTTGACTTTATTGACATTCAAAGGGCCAAATCTCATTCACAATGTTATATTATATTGAATTGAACTTAATTTAACCAAGATTAACCAATTTAAAGCTAAATTGAAGATTATGGTCACCCAAATTACAAACAGTTATGCATCAATTGAATTGGAAGGAAATTTTGACTTTCCTTTAAAAATTGACCAAGACAAAGGTTCAACTGAGCTAATAAGGTCCTTAGTGTGGTGACTGAATTAAAAGATGCCACAATAGACAACAAACACTCAACAATTCAGCTTAAACCAAACACCCCTTAAGAAACTGTTTTTAAGGATTTTCAAAGCAAATCACCAAATAACAATACAAACTTAACTAATTAAGCTATACTAATCTAAATCAAACCTAAATTAGCAGGAATGAACAATAATTAACAAAAAATATCACTTAACACATATATTATAGAAAAACTTGGTCCAAAACCTTACTTGACCTCCAAAGCTACTAGTAATCTGAGAACCAGGACCAAAAGAACAACCTAATGCTCCCCATGGAGCTCTAGACCAATCTCCATAACCATCACTGCTGCTGCTACTTCTTCTTCTTTCTTTCTTCAATTTTTTTATTTTTTTTTATTTTCTTTGTATTTTCCTTTTTTTTCTTTTCTGAATTTTTGCTTCCCTTTGATTTAATAAATCACTTTAATAATGCTCATAGAACAATTTGAGATAAACTAAATAGCATTTAAGAATAATAACAAGTAAATTGGAAAATTTAATGAAAATTCGAATTTGAATAAACTGAAATGAAACTTTGATTAAACTTGAGAATTGAAATTACAATTGTAAATTAAGTTGAAAACAAAACTACATAGGAAAGGATGCCCATATGGCTTACATAAGTCCTATATTTATACTACAAGATGTGGTAGGTAGGAAAACCCTTGTGGTGCTTCTTCTTTGTGAATTAGGGCACATGACCTATTGAACCTCACGAATAAATCCCAGCCCTTGAATTGTTGTGAAAGTCATCCCAGCCTTCAAACCAATTTTGGCGCCAAAAAGGTATTGAGTAAATTGAGACTGCCAGGTTGGATTAGGGGTTAGGTATGGCTTTGTGAAGGTTAGTGGGGTTGGGGAATGGGATTGGGGGAGCTTTTGAGGTGGTAGGGGAGGGGTGGAGTTTGGAGATGGTGGTGTCGGGGTGATGTTGGTTGCCTGGTTAAAAGAGGGGAGGGAGAAATGAGATGTTGACCCCTTTTTTTATTCGTTTGACTTGGGGGGGGGGCTGGGTTTAATAAACGGGAGTGGGCTGAGGTGGTATTGGGCCAAGGGTTTAAAGGGTTTTGGGTTATATGAGTTGTTGGGTTATTTAATATCAAAGGTCTATTTGGTTTTAATAAATTGTCACAAGGACCAATCATGTAATTTCTGCAAACCAAAGTACCAAAGCTGCCAATTTTCCAAACTCATTACAAGGACCACATTTGTCATTCCATGATTTCCATAGGTTGTTTTCGTTGTTTTTCTTCAATCTTAAATTCCCGAGGGTCACTTTTGCCAAATTGCAAACTTGAGGGGCCAATCTTGTAATTTCTTAAAAATGTAATCCAAGGATCAAATTTGTCATTTTAGGATTGTTGGTGGACTTTTGTTGACTTTTTCTTCAACAAGGACCATTTCCGTCATTATCTGAAAGTTCAGGGACCAATCTTGCCAACTGTGAAACTTCAGGGACTAAACTTGTAAACTTTTGAAAGCTTTTCACCCAAAGATCATTTTTGATAATTTTTGACTTTTAAGAACTTGGTTTGACTTTTCTTTTCAAAATGAATGCTTAGGGACTAATTTTGTCAAGTTTTGAAAGTTGGGGGACTGAAACTGCCAATTATGCAAACTTTGGTTGATTTTCATCTGTTTTTAATCATTTTGCATTTAAAACATATAAAACACGATCTTTGGGATATTTTCTGTATTTTGATGCATATTCGAGTGTTTTCAGATTTTTTGCAGTTCAGATTGACCAAAAATGATGAGTATTTGCACACTCATCACTAATTCATTTTCCAAACATATTAATACACCTGCAACACCATTAAAACATACTCTATCTATCTCTACTCCTATGAAGAATTGTGTGATTATTGATCGTGAATATCTGAACTGTCCTATTCATTTTGACGATAAGATCCGTTCCGCCAATTTGCTTACGTTGGACATATATGACTTTGATATTATTTTGGGTATGGACTGGTTATCCGAGCATTGGGCGACTATTGACTGTCATATCCGAGCATCGGGCGTATATTATAAATCACCAAATACAACTCTTCATAGGAGCATATAAATCACCAAATACATATCTGGTATGACAGTCAATAGTCGCCCGATGCTCGGATAACCAGTCCATACCCAAAATAATATCAAAGTCATACATGTCAAACGGAAGCAAATTGACGGAACGGATCTTATCGTCAAAACGGATATGAGAGTTCAGATATTCACGATCAATAATCACACAATTCTTCATAGGAGTAGAGATAGATATAGTACGTTTTAATGGTGTTGCAGGTGTATTAATATGTTTGGCAAATGAATTAGAAATCACTAAATGTGTAGCACCCGTATCAAATAAAGTTGTAGGACCTTGGATACAACTTATTTTACAACTTATTCAAGCTTATTCTAGAGAGAGAGTAGAGAGAGAGAGAGTGGAGACTTCATGTAAAAGATAAGAACTATGTGTGTGTATTGGATGATGAAGCTCAACCTCAATAATGAGGTTTACATTACATTATATAGATCTAACAAGTCTAGGGCTTTTGATATTACATGTATGGCCCTTAGACTTCTTTCTATTTGAACTAATGGACTTATAACTCTTGAAACGTTTTCTAACACAACCTATTACATGATATAAGACTTTAATGACCGACACTTTAATTTATAAAAATACAAAGCTAACAAAAGTAAATGTTGTACGATCAAATAAACGAAGAGTGCCTGAAACATCTTTGTCTTT
>LBNU01030893.1:3006-19572 GCA_014162995.1 Artemisia annua | reverse complement strand
CTTGGATTATGGTAACATCCTCACATTGGATACTACGTCAATGTATTTGGTTATGTGGTATTTAGTAATAGAAGTGGGTCCATCTCTTCAACCAAACAATCATGGAACTTGGAAAGCGTATACCGCATGGAGGGGGTAGGACGAAGCTACCACGAAAAGCCCGTTGTTATTATAGAGCTATAAGTGGCTTTAAGACTTTCGGATATGGAGAGCCGGACCTTGGATCCCTAGATTCCAACCCTGAGGCAGTTGGCGGTAGGTCTTGGACTGAAACCGTGAGAAGGTTCGGTTAGTCGAGAAGTTTACTATGGCAAGAGAAAAAAAAAAAAAAAGGAAAAAAAAAAAAAAAAAAGTGAAAAAAGTATCAAGAAAGAAAGAAAAATGAAGAAAGACAAAGAAAAGAAGAATAGGACGATGTTTATGATTCATGGGATATGTGCTTAAGTGTTAAGACAAAGTTGTCCATGCGTTGAGGGCTATGTTACTGATCCTAAATCGGATCGCATGAAGGTGCACGTGAAATGTTACTCCGCCAACATTATTGTTCTATTTGATTGTATTCCAAAGTCTTTGTATGTATCCAATTAGTCTTGATGTGGATCCACATTTCTCTTGCAAACCTTCTTTAAGGAATAAGATCGATAACTACTTAGCTTTGAATTTGGTATCGTTTTATCGGTACTAAATCCTATAGCGATAACGATGAAAACATGAAGCCAATTCATTTCTCAATATCAAGTTAAAAAAGTCTAGATGGCAGCTAAGACTTTGGGAGCTGGATCGGTTATCCTTCACTACAAGTAATTTCCATGAGTAATGATTGGTATCTAACGTCCTAAGTAGCGTGATTTCATTTTTGCACTTATGTTTGGACTTGTGAAAAATCAGGACGATGAATTTTATCATCGGTCACGTTTTCTATGAATCGTGTCTTGCTCCCTAAGAGCCTTAATCGTTATCGAAAATAATGAAAGTCAAGTTCGCACCCCCGTCATAAATAAAGTTGAAGATATGTTGTATTAGTGATACTAGTCAAATGGACAACCCGGGGAAAAGTTTTTAGGAAATAAATGGTTCGTATTTCCGCTCCGATACGTTTTGCTACTTTTCAAAGTTAGTAAAGAGAGTATAAAGGAAAATTATTTATCTTTTAAGGGCCGTGATGTGATTACATTGCGTGAGGACACGGCAATACCTTAGTCTGGGGGAAATTTTGGTATGTGCTTATCACATACACTTTTATTCACCATTATTAGACTATTTTAGACCAAATAAAACTAATCGCGAAAAGCCAAGATATCGTGTTTTTGTGTTTATGACTGGTGCAGGTAATTGGAATATTCTAAATACATCACAAAATGCAACAGAAAAAGCCGAAAAGGAGCAACGAGATGTGGAAATAGGAGTCTAGAAGCCGAGTCAAAGTTGATATTTCACGTCAACGAAAAGCCCGTACCGAAGTTTTCATTACTTAGAAGGCTGAGAATATGAAAAGTAAATATAACTTAACGATGAAGAAAGTAAAGATGACATCTTATAATAAGCTTCCCCCCAAATTCGAGCAAGTGATCACTTTTATATCGTTGAATGACTTTTTGAAGACTCGTCAAACTATTTTCTAAGATTACAAGACTTAAGTTTATTTTTTGAAAGGTCATTAGTAGTGTAATGAAAGTTTATTGTCATTCATAAAACTTATTAGAAATGTAGGTGGGGTTGATGTAAAAGGAGATCCACCCCATCGGGACCTTAATATATCCACCCCTCAACCTCATTTTGAGGTGTTAGTTTTTTATGTTAGTTTTTAGTTTTCTTAATGTTTCATGTATGTTTCCTAATGCCAAAATTTTCTTTAAGTTCTTAAAGCTTTTACTGTGGCTTATTGTATTTGTTATTTACCTTTCTGTCATTGCCTTTTCATCCTATTATCCCAAAGCTGTCTTTCTTCTAAACTTGATTCAATATAAGCTCACCAAAAAGTGCAACCCAACCTTGGCACTGAAATCCTTATTGTCGTGCTTATGATCAATGAGTTGAGCTTATTTGTGTTTTGGTACTTGTAGAGCTTTTGTACGTTTCTGTTAAGCTTATTTAAAAGTTTTCATAAAGTTTTCTTTAGCTTATTTGTCATGTTTTGATTGCTTAAAAGTTGTTTACATGTATCAAGCCCCTAGAATGTTGGTACTTGAGGCTTAATTTAAGCTCGTTAAAGCTGTGTAAAAAGCTTCTTTTGAATCATCTGAGTGCTTATAAGTGAGTAGACCATTAGTTTCTTTTGGAGTCCTTAAGCTTATTTTACCGTTAAAAATTAGTTCTTTTTATTTTTGCATGAGTCTCTAAATTTTACGGTAATGTTTTCTATATAAATAGGTTTTACGCGAATAGTGAATTTCCAAAATAGCAAATAGTGTTTTTGTTTTAAGTTTTCCAAGCGATATGGCTTTTTCTCAACAATACGAAGTAAGGTCCTAGTGTGTTTTAGCGAGATAATGAAACTCCCAAACAAAAAAAAAAAAGTTTTTTGCGAATAAGTTTATTTTTAGCGAGTAAGAATTTTTTTTGGCCTAATAAGGAAATATATGTTCGAGTAGCCTTTCTTGGCGAACATGATCTGGGCGAGTATGAAAAAAAAAAAGGTATTTAGCGAATAAGTGACAAATAGCGATTAAAAAAACGGGTCCAAGTTTTGCGAATAAGAATCCAGTTGCAGTAAGGGCAAGCATTATTGCGAGTAAGCAATTCAATTACCTTTCGCGAGTTGATCTTGGCAAAGTCTTAATCTTGGCAAGATGGTCCCGACTTTTCGAGTTATGTTCCCTTTTTGCTAGTTTGTTTTAACCTTGTTTGTTTTCTAGCCGAGCAGGCCTTATTTACACTCCATCTGTTTATCGAGTGGAGCTTTCTTTTAATTACTTTCTTACCGTTTACTCTGGCCGAAATTTCTTTTAAATCTTTTTACTTAGTTTAATTTTCTTTGAAACAACAAAAAATTTTCTTAATTCTTTCGTGCTTAGATTAAACTTTTATTTTCTTTCAAGCCTTTATTAGTTTTCATGTTTTCTTCATTTAGTTAGAACTTATTTCATTTCTAAACTTGAAACGTATCACTGTAAATATTATGCAGAACCTTGTCGGTATTTAAAAAACCAAAGACAAAATCAAAACTTTTTTCATACCATTCATCTCAACCATAACTCACGACTCGATAACTTGATCAAGTTTCAACCCTGCGTTGGAGACTTCGACCCGTGGTTCTTGCTTCACCGCTTGGTAAACCGCGATCAGGGGGATTGATCATTCTCTCACAGGGAATAGTGTTCGTTAGGATAGAAAAACTACTCTAATAGGTCTAAAGGTGAAGGAAGATTATTTTTGTATTTTTATATTTTTTGGAAAGCAAGTAAAATCTCGGGTTTTTGAGGTTTTTGAGGAGTGGGCGGTAGTTGCTAGTCAACTAACCCAAAAACTACAATTGCAAGAAAAATAAAATAACGAGAAAATAAAAGATTGTGAAAACTTATATAGAGACAAATGTGTTTACTTAGACTTCCTTACTCCCTAACTATCTTTTACCGGTTAATTGGTGTATGTATTACTTGTGTGGATGACGGGTGTATTCCTTAACAATTCATGGGGTGGCATACATATCTCCCCAATTCTATGAGCTCTTATCTCCTCCTACAATAATCATAGGGATTGTAAATAGCGGTTCATGCGTTAAATACTACCTTAATAACCTAGTATGCCTTAGTTACATGTTTCTTAAGACGTTCAAGCATGTTACCATATAGGAGTATTGCCAGTTTTCTTAAGCCTAACATTGATGAAACATTCATTCCAACAAAGTAATAACACACCAACCAACCAATAATTAATAGTTAGGTTTCATTAGATCTAAGCAAACACAAGAAAAATCTAGCCTAGCATGTTAATTGAAAGACAAGCATAAGATATAATTAACCAACACATAGACATATTGATTAATTTATGTGAGGACTTATCTTTAATTGAACATGAAGGATTCAAGGGTGAAAAACCCTTGAAAAAATACAGCTAAAATCGTCTTAGGGTTTTGTACCAAAAGTTCCCCACAAAGTTCCACACTAATGAATGAAAATTAGGAAAATATATATATTTTTTACATTCTGACGGCGTCAGGTTATAGAGTCTGACGCCGTCAGCTCGCCGCCACTAGGGTTCTCAGATGGCCTAGATCTGCTTCTGACGCCGTCACCCTCTAAATTCTTCTGGGCCGTCACTCTTTAACTTATAACCTGACGGCCTACATCTTGTAACACCCGACGGCGTCAGGTTTAAATGTTGCAATATCTTTCTGGCCCGTCAAGTGTAAAGTAATTTCACTCCTTTGTCAATGTTGGCTGACGGCGTCACCTTGTGACTCTAACGCCGTCAGGTAGAAAATCCAGCTTCTTTTGAGACTTTGTCGTTTTCTTCACTTTTATGCTCCAAAAACGTCCAAATATGCATGTTTTCCAGAATTCTTCTCAAAAGTACCTAAAATGACAAAAGGAACGATTTAGGGCAATATTTGATCATATTTACTCGAATTAGGGCTTAAATGACCCCTTAAAACGGGTACACTTGTCGTCTCATCACAGACCTCCTGAAGCAGGAGATATGCTTTCTTTAGGCCTCCAGACTTTGAGTCTTCTCATGTAGTGAATGATTGATGTACCTGCAACTGAGTAAGGACTACCTGCACTAACTTCACAAACTTGATTGCATATATATGGGTTAGTGAGAACAGTATCCAAACTCTTGGGGGTTTCACGGTCAACCATGGCATTGCCATCAGTAAGTACCTTTCCAGTAGGTATCCACTTAAGCCCAACGCACTTAAAAATTCTACCAGTTGGAATCCACTTATGGCAATGTCTAGGATTACTAAGCTTCTTATGCATAGTGGAAGGCTTATCGATATTCCTAGTCTCCAAAGATTTAGCAGTTTGTATCCACCTAGGAGAAGTTTTAGGTTTGTTTTGCTTCTTATGCAATGTGAATGACTTATTGTAGATCCTAGACTTAACAGGTTGAACCTTAGCCGTGTTCCTCAATAAACAAGGAGGCACCATACGAGGTTGTGAACCTAAAATTCCATCCTTATGAAGCAGTGCTCTTTTCCTATCCTTTTCTAGATCATAGTTCTTGTCCAAGTCATTTATATTATAAGAATTTTGAATCTTAATGCTTGGTTTTGACACTGTTTTCGAACTAATCCTAGATGAGCTGGGAGTGAGAGTAGCTACATGTTGAGGTGTAACAGAACTAGAAGCAATAATCTTTGGCAAATAATGTGGAGTGACTGGTTTTGACAAAACTTGTTCCGCATCAACTTGGGAGGCAAACCGTGTTTTTGAAAATTTTGGTCGTTCAGAACTAAACGCAGTCGGTTGCCTAACAACGGATTGGTTTCTATTCAATTGCGAAACTGGTTTCCCCAAGATTGATGGTTTTGCAAACTTAGTGTTCACACTATTCCCTCTTGCTTTTCTTAGCTCGTTCTTTAATGCTGTTATTGTGAAACCCTTTTCCTGGAGTTGAGCTTTGAATACATCATTTTTGGCAGTCAAAGAGGTTGTTTATTCTATCGACTTAGTTCTCGTTTCTTTGACTGACTCATTCAGGTTTTTACATTGCATTTTCAAAGACTCATTTTCCAAAAGTAATTCAGCCACTTTTAGTTCAAAATTTCTAGTTGCAATTTCATTACTGACATGTTTAGCCTTAACTTCATTACACATATCACACATCTCAGTAATACGTTTTTTCAGGTTGTTGATTACCAAGTTCTTCGTTTCTAGCTGAGCTTTCAAATCATTAATCATAAAGAATTCACGAAAATCAGGAAGTTCCGGTTTTTTACTGGTTGGTTAGTTTGAAAACTTTCTTCCTTTTGTTGCATTGCGATTTCAAGTGAAATACAATGTTTTTCAAGTTGTGCAAATTTCTTTGAAAGTTCATTAAAAGCTACTTTATCAACCATATCATTTGATTTAAACGACTCAGCTGTAAACGAAGAACTTGACTCATCATCACCTTCAGCATCCTGATCACTTTCTCCCCCTTTATGATTCATATTTGTTGAGTTAGAAATGGTATTGCTGTCAGTCTTTTCCAACAAATTTGAGTCATAAGTGAGCTTAATTTGATCAGTATGCTGTCGTTCATTAGAGAGCACATTATGTTGAACAATTAGGGGTACCTCAGTACATGACACTTGTTCTTTTACCGGTCTGAAATCTGCATCCATAGCATGTGTGACAAGAGTCACTGAACTGCTGGTAGTGTTAAGCTTATCAATCTCTGATTCATCGCATACAGTGACAACTGACCCAACATCCGATGCCTTACCCGAATCAACAATATCATCACATGATTTCACCCGAGATGCCTTCACCTTGTCATCATACATAAGTTTGTGTTGCGCTCTTTCCTCAATGAACTCCTTGACGTTACCCATGAGTTGGAGGAGTGTATCTCTAAACGTGTCAACCTCGATTCCAGTGTGATCAGCAAAACACTGTTGCGTCGTCAGACTATCGTAGTCATAATCCATAGTGAATTTCGAATTGATGAACACTTGGAGTTGTTTGTTGATCACCCAAAGGGCACCCATGGATCCAATTTTGGAAGATTCTCCTTGATCAAGTTGTTGTTGTAGTTGATCTAAGTTAAGAATCATTGTGCCTGTGAAATTCTGAACATCTTGACCAAAGANCTATCGTAGTCATAATCCATAGTGAATTTCGAATTGATGAACACTTGGAGTTGTTTGTTGATCACCCAAAGGGCACCCATGGATCCAATTTTGGAAGATTCTCCTTGATCAAGTTGTTGTTGTAGTTGATCTAAGTTAAGAATCATTGTGCCTGTGAAATTCTGAACATCTTGACCAAAGAGTGTTGCAAATGCACGTTCGAATCCCATTTTAAATCCAGTTCCCTCTAAAAGTACCAAGAGGTGTGAATGAAGTTGTCGAAAACATTCTATGCAACTTTTTTTGCATCGTGAAGCACTTGTTGTGGCTGAAGCAACTCTATCTCATGCGAATTCGAGCACAAAGATTCCATTTTAGCAATATCTGACACAACATTGTTAATCGGTTGTTCTTTGTTGGGAATCTTATGTTCATCGATCATGTCGTACAATTTGAGTATCTCCGTTATGACAGAATCCGAAGAATTTGACATGATGTGAGCACGCACGGGATTTTACAATTCTATGATTTAAACCGAGAAATAGATTCTTTCGCGGGAATTTACAAAATCAAGAATAAACCGTGTGACACCGAAGAATTGATTTGGTTTGGTTGAAGTGAGTTTGAGTGGTGAAGTAGACAAGTCACAGTGAATTTCTGACAACGTGTGAGTTTCGAAATCCGTTCAAACAAACTCGTTCCTTGAAGAACAAACAGTCCACGCGACACACAATAAGATCAAGTGAAGATCGAATCACAAAAAAAATTCAACCCTAGTGATTAACAGTAGCCGGACACAAAAAAAATGATAAAGCCCAATCACCAATATTTCTCTAAGCCTTTAAGTCCCATTCCAATGAATACCAAGTCTCATGGATACCAATCAAAGTCCAATGAGTATTAGAAGCCTAAGACTAATTAAACACTGAACTTGATTAAAGAGGCCCAAACCAGATCGAGTAGCAATACCCATCAACGGGCCCAATTCAAATCAAGGGCAACCCTAATCTCACGGGTATTTAAATCCACTAATCCCACTAAGACAAGAAATCCTAAACCAACTGAAGAAACAAAAGAACGCAGTCACACAATTTATCTTCACACACAAGCAAATATATGCTACTTTACTTTATCATCAAAACTGAATAACAAATGCTCCTTTGTTTCTTGTGATTGTCGAATACCGAGTGAACCCAATCACTTTCTTACAGCTTGATTCTTCTTCACGATCTCAAACAAGTCTCAGGTAAGTAAAGCCTTTTGATTGATGTGTCACATAAACCGAACAGAAGAGAAAATGATAACACGCTTGTTATTGTTTTCTTCTTTATATTTCGGAAAAAAAACTGAAGCTATGCCTGCGATAGGATCTGTGATGTTAATCTCTTGATGGCTTTGTTTTTGAACGAGTCTTGACTACAATAAAAGAGAAGCTGAGATCCTTGGTATCCTTTATCTTGTTTTCGTTTTACTTTAGTCCTTTGAACGAATGAGAGAGATAATCAAACCAATATTGTTTTGGTTATTTCTTTAAAGATTCGGATATAAACGAAGCAAAGCTTCGAAGAGATCAATGAAGAGTTGTTTGAATAGGTGGTTAATTGATTCGTTATTACCACGTTCCAACACAGACTTGAGATCTAATTATTTATTTTTTTCATTTTCATTGTCATGTTGAAGTTGTTCTACGGTTTTAAGGACTTGTTGTATAGATTAGAGATGGTAGTTGTTGACTTCTTTTTTCTTTAGTTCTCTCCTGGTCAAATCGAGTCAAGGTTAGGATGAAACTAATCACCACTAAGAATACAGGTAATCGCTACTAAAACTTAATCGCTAGTTTGAGTAATCGCTAACTTGAAGAAATGACTAGTCGCTAACCGAATGAAAGACCACACAGCAAAAGAGCTAATCGCTACTTGAAAATTATCAAGAGGTAATCGCTAACAATAAGAATCAGCTAAAAAGCTAATCGCTATTGTTAGGTAGTCGCTACCTTTGGAAAAGGACTAAGCGCTAAAGTGAACGAAAAAAAAATAATCGCTAAACATGATAGTCCAAAACTGTCACTTTCTTCCCTCATTGTCTTTTACTTGAAATGGACAAAACACCAAACAAAGGCCTACTCGCTATACCAAGTTGGGACACAACATGAACTAATCGCTACAAAGAACTGCCATATGATAGCTACTCGCTACCAAGAATCTGTCAAAACAAATACCACTCGAATAAGCCCAACAATCCAACTATCTTGTGAAAGCACACCAATCACTAATCTAAGCTCATAAACAACTTCTAAACATGAAAGTACAAGAGTATTACGAGTTAACTCACAAACAACGTCACACAAAATTATATCCTAAGAATACTATTCGAACCAACACAATAACCAAGCTACAAGTCCAAGTACAAGCTAGTCCCTAAGATGAAACCTTGGCTCTTGATGCCAATTGTAAGATACTAATATTATAACATGGATGGTTTTATGGTTTTATGGATCAAATAGTATAAAGAAGAGAAGAGAGTTAGAGAGAAGTTAGAGAGAGAGAAAGAAGTTGGGAACCTTGAGAGAAAAAGAAAGAAAGATAGAGATTAACTAATGAAAGGTCCAACCTTCTCCCTTGGTGGGAGAAGGTATTTATACTTACAAGGTGGATGAGTGCCTCTACTAGGCTATGGAGCGGGCTGACAGAGGGTAAAAGACCCGACCCGACACCACGAATATTAAATAAACTAGTCTACGTATTAACTACTATATTAAATTCTACGAGCTATACAATGCTTTAAAGTACTTGGGGTGACCGAATCTTCTATAAGAAAAAAACGTATTCCTAACAATGGCTTGTATACTACTCGAGACCACCATAATGAGTATTATCGATATAATTAGAGTGACTTTTCTAACTTGGTAAAATTCTAGGATTACACCCAAAAAGCCTTTATATGTTTTGTGATATTAACTAGCTACACCGGTTAGTTAACCCCCGTATAAACCCTTTTGTTTCTCTCATTTTTAGAGTAAGATACCCCTAGAAAAACCCTCAAAGCCATTCCTTTCGTTTCTTACACCTTTGTTAAAATGTTTCGTTACACCCTTACACCTTAGCCTACCCTATAGATTGAAATCCATGGTTAGTTACTTTAGGTAAAGTGTGTTTCCTTACATTACCTGTGTTCGCGTGCGTAAATTCATTATCTTTGGTTAGGTCGGGAAATTGCACAATGCAATTGGAGTGAAAGTACATATTGTATATTTTAAGTTTATTTTTCGTGTGTTTACTACTTTCACTATTACATGTATTTTCTGAAAGTTATGAAAAGTATGGAAAAATTATCTGGAAAAATCGTGATAGAAAAGTTGTGAAATTTTACACAAGTAAAAAAAATCGAAAAAATAGAAAAGAAAAAGAAAGAAGAAAAAGTTGAAAGTTTTTTTTTAACCAACTTATGTAAAGTTTTGTAAAAGTGGAGATATCACCACTATTTGTTGTTGTATATTATATTATGCTTGGAAGGGAGTTGGCCGTTACGGGAACGCCAACTAAGGTTATTCTTTGTTTAAGATTTTATTGAGTATAATTCGTGTCTACCTAAAGCGTGAGTTACATGAGTCAAATGTGTGAGTTATTCAATAATATGAGTCTTATTCATGGGATGGTTGGGAAAGTAATTAACCACACTTAGGATTTTAATCTATCCGTTTTGTTTATTTTTATTTTACACCAATTTATATCCCAAATATTATCCATACCCTATATCATTCTTCATCCTAACCTTTGATTTATTGAGATTAGGTATTTGAGCAATCTTAAGTATCGTAGTCGTGGATTCGGCTATGTATTTTTGATTTTGTCGCCCTTTTTGATATAATATTATTGGTGAAGATTACTTGGTCCTATCTTTAGCTTATTCGAGTTAAGGAATTGAGCAATTGCGAGTATCGTGGTCGTGGATTCGATCATGTATTCGTGATTTTGTCGCCTTTTCTGGAATATGAGATCGATACAGATTAAAAAGAATGATCAACCCTTCCTGCTAACCAATTTTACCGCTTTAGACTTGTTACTCCTTGGCTTTAGTGGGGGAGATGCGTATACTTGTCAAGCTTATGATAAAATATTCGTCACAACTAGCAACTAAACGATTTAGAATTGTTTTATATTGAAAATGAATTATTCTGTTTCTACTTCGTTAAGTGGTTGGTTGTGTGATTATGATAAAACGAATACATGCTTAACCATTAAAATAAATCCTAATACCTTTTAGGATACATTTTCATAAGATTAAATTTAAGGTTTACTTGGGGATAAGTAAAGTTCAAGTGGGGGGATATTTGATGAACTCAAATAAGTACATTTTATTAGCATCATTTATCCTATTTATTTAACTTGTTTTACTTTATTATGTATGAGAATCGGTGCTTTAATGTTTACTTTAGTGATTCTCAGGTAAAAACAGGTAAAAGGTGAAACTTGGCGATTTTGGACTAATTACGGAGCAAAACGAGCAAGATGTCAAAAGTCTACTGAAACCCAGAAGATGCGCCGTATCTCACTCAACAGATACGCCGCAATATCATACTTAGATGAATTCGAAGACCATTGCCTGACTTTGAAGAATGCGCCGCATGGAATTCTACCATGCGCCGCATATGAAACTCTGGTCAAAGAAGAAGATCAAGCTCGTTCTACTCCAGATACGCCGCATCACACAATTGACATACGGCGTATCACTATCAAGACTTCACCAGAAACAATCCAAGACAACTGAAGGACATGCGCCGCATAAAGATTCAAGTTACGCCGCATCTAAAGGCGGTGTACGAATATTCCAGAATATAATAAGCTTGGACCCCACGCGAAGTTAAGTCAATGCGCCGCATCTCATCATTACATGCGCCGCATCGAACCCTCAGACAGAAACTATAAATACCCCAAGACCTAGACGAATTTTGTGTGCACCATAACCCTAAGGAGACGAATTCAGACGAACAAGCAACACAAGACACACCCCAAACGAAGATCTTAGAGCTGTAAGAAGGTCCTGCATGTATTTAATTCATTAAGTAGTTTTGTTTTATTGTAATAGTAAGCTTTGAATCCATCAGGATTGATGGCCGGTAGTTTGTGAGTACGCAATAATCAAATGCCCGCCTTAAAATTGCTTTCCCATCGATTAAAGTTTATATGTTTGATGTCTTTGGTTTCCTTATATTAGTGCATTGATTACCTCTGTGTCTAGCTGAGCATTGCTGAGCCGCCATACTCCTTCCTCGCCTACTCACTCCGATGTCTTTGGATGAGTAGGATATTCATAAGTAATCATTAAGGGTTTACTCGCCGATATAATAGCCAACGAGTACGGATTAATTTTATACACTTCATATAAAACTAGCAATAAAACAAGTGACAAGCTATCTTAATCATTAGGACAGGCCTTCTTATTGTCTCTACTATCTATCTGTGTACGTGTATGCTATTTGCTGATTTGTTCTCATTAGTTTTTACTGTTTAATTAGATAACCAAAACCGTGGCAGTCTCTCAGGCTGAACCCCCTATCATTAGATTAGACTGTAAAGCTAACTTAGATATTAAAATACTGATTAGGATAATTAGATAATACGTTTCACTCTTAGTGATCGACACTCTGCTTACCATTATATGCAAACTGACCGGGTACACTACTCGTTAAGTGTGTGTGTTATTGATAAGTCGGCTAAATATAAATGTAAAACTTGAATAGGCAATAAACTGCTAAACCGCAATGACACATCACGCGCATCAATAACATTGAAGAATATCAAGTGTATCTTCATCATCATTGTCATCAGGAATGAAACAAAATTGAGAGCTAGATTTGGCTGCTTTCTCTTTTTCAATTGATTCCCTAATAGAGTTTTCAATGGCAATTTGGGAATCTATTTTAGCAGCCTGCTCTTCAGCCAGTAATTCCGCCATAGATTTCTCATGTTGTTCATGACCAAGAAGCTTATCATGACAAGTGTTCAATAACACTTGAATTTCTTGCATGTCTTGGACGAAATCATGAAAAAGAGGTTGTGGTGGCGATTGGTTAAGGTAAGGCTGTGNGCAATTTGGGAATCTATTTTAGCAGCCTGCTCTTCAGCCAGTAATTCCGCCATAGATTTCTCATGTTGTTCATGACCAAGAAGCTTATCATGACAAGTGTTCAATAACACTTGAATTTCTTGCATGTCTTGGACGAAATCATGAAAAAGAGGTTGTGGTGGCGATTGGTTAAGGTAAGGCTGTGAAGGTTGATCAAAATGACGTGTGTCATAATTGTAATAAGGTTCATGCTCAAAGGTAGGTGTGTTCCTATTTTGGCAATCAGAGCTGAAATGTAAACCTCCACAGTGTGTACAACAGTTAAACTGTTGTGGCTGATTCTGTGAGTTATGTGGATATTGGTTAAAACCAAATTCTAATCGTTACAAGGAACTTGCTCATGGAAAAGCTGGTTCCCAGTTTGACAATTAGAACTGTCATGAGGACCTCCACAGTACTCACAAGAAAAACTCAGTGTATTTTGATACGAAGCATCATTGAAATCTGGATGATATGGTTCTTGCTCGTATGAGTTATGAGGAAGGTTGCTGAGATCGTTTTGAGAATAATCAAAAAAATCTGATCATAATCAGATGTGAATGTAGGTTTAGCTCTCAAAACATAACATGCACAAAGTTCATGACTAAATTCACATTCCTTGCAAAAACACCGTTCACAACGTGAACCATCTCCTAACAGATATCCACAACTAATGCAATGAAGTTGATCAAACGAAGATGTCTGAGGAGGGTCGTCAGAAAATTTTGGTGAATCATTAAGAGAATTCGGATTTATGAACAAATTGCACACAGTACAAAATCTGTTACTACAATTATTTCCACACTTCTCACAAATACACCGGTAACAAGGATAGCTGTTCTCCATCGGGCTTTTGCAATGAAAACATGTGTAGCCGCGAGACGCCATAAGAATTAATCATAAGAGAGATACAAGAAGTTAGAATCAAACGGATAGAGGGTAAAAGAAAGAATCAAAAAAGTAGGAGGGTAAAGATGAATATTTTGAAGTTTTTGAAAAACATTTCGTAAAAATAAGAAGGAAAATATTTTTGGTTTTTTTGTGTTCGTTGAAAACTGAATTACAATGTTTTTGGAAATCGTTTTGAAAAACCAAATCGTTTCCTATTAGATCACACTAAGTAATCCCTGAGTAATCTGAAATGGTAAAATTTATGATTTGTTTTGTTTTTTATGAAAATATGAACAAAGATGGTAAATATACAATGAGTGGATATCCAATATCACTAATCTGCAAAATCATTGTGAGAAATACGCAGCACACCTCCCCGGCAGCGGCGCCAAAATTTGATTGGCTCTAAACAGTCAGACAATATTGACCAAGGTGAATGGTCAACAAGGTCAAACCTATTGAGCCAACTAACCAAGGAATACAGAGTTTTCCGGGGTCGTTAAGTCCCAACGAGGAAAGTGAAGGTATTAAAATGAATCTGTGATCGGGTGAAATTGAATGGAAAAGGGGTTCTGAGTGATAAAACGAAAGAAATATAAAAGAAATTAGCTTAAACAAGCTATGAGATCAATTACGTGAAAGCAAATGTCTAAAAACGTTTAAAAACTGAAAAAAAAAAAAAAAAAAAAAAAAAAAAAAAAAAAAACCGTACGTTTAATTAAAAATCTACGTAAACGTACAAAACAAAACGTGAGTTGTGAGCAATAAAAAGCCCACGGATATGAAAATTACTTTTTTACAAACCTAATGATAAAAGAAAATTTTAGGAAAAAGAAAAATATTTTTTTAGACTTTTTATTTATTTATTATTAATTAAAAACTAATTATAAACTATTTAAAATAATTTAAATTATAAAAAATAGAAAATGAACAGCAAAAATTATAAAAATTTTTCTAAAAATTCTTTACATTATCAGTTAACTAAGAAAAATATAAAAGTGATAAAAATATTAATAATAAGCTGAAAAATAAGCTATTAAGCAAAATAAGCTTAAATGTAACTAATGCTAATATATAAATAACTAGGGGGAAATAAAACACTAACACTACTATGGGGCAGATGGTGCTCAGCTTTGGTTTCGTTTTACCCTTAGGAACCAACAGGTCCAGTGTTCGAATCCCACACTACACCCTTTTTGCAAATTATTTTTCTTTTTGATTTTTCTTTTACAAAAACATTCTAACAACAAATATAAACAACTATTATAAAGACAATATTTTTAAAACTTAAAAATAAGCAGATTGGGGGCTTATTAGCTCCACAGTTTAGCAAAATAAGCACAAATGAGATTTTGAAACTTAGAAAAGATAACACAAGACCACAAACTGAGCACAGAGGCTAAAATAAGCTAGAAGCAAGTGAGATAGGTGTAAATCAAGCCAAAGAAAAGAGAAAAGCTCTGAGAATGAGTTTATAAGTTCAAATAAGCAATCCAAACCCACTGATGACCAAACAGACCTCACGGGCATTTTGCAGGCTTATTTCAGCTTATCCATTAAGCTTTAAAGCACAACAGAAGCCTGGAACCCTTAACTTGGGCTTATAAGCTTTCCAAAAAGCTAAATAACCAAACCTAAGGTCCAATAACAAGCTCCAAAGGAGCTTGTGAAATCCAATGTTTGTCCAGGTCCATGTGGCACAAGGCACTATTTGGAAAACAAGCACAAAGAAGCACTAAAATAAGCTGTAAAAAAATTATTAAAAATAAAATAAAAATATTCCATGAAACACCAGCTGGCAAATAACAATTACCCAAAATCTTAGAAGCTAACTCTAAACAATGAGATCAAGAAAATTCACCCAAGATTGGTAAAACTGACAAAGAGAGAAATTTTTGACTTTTTACATGAACATCTATTTTGACTTTGGTGGATTTTAATCTGATTCTAATGACTGATTAAGTAGTTTTAAGCTATACTAAGATTGATTTAAGCTTTGGTGTCAACTAATGAACTATTGTGAGTGATTAATGAACCTAAATTCCCATCAGTTAACAAAGGAATGAGATAAAAAAACTAATTTTGACTTTTAAACAAAAGGTGCCTGGTTTTTAAGCTTTAACTAACCTATTAGGATCCTAAGTGATCTGTTTAAACCAAAAACCACAGCTGAAACAGTCTTGAACACAGATAATCATATAAATCCAAACACTCCTTTATGTAAAACTGATTTGAGATTCTAAAGGTTTTAGTGAGACAGAACCTAATGCAATAATCCTAATGTGACTTATACACTATAATGAGTATGACTGAACTGAAATGACCTTTAACTAAGCAGTATGATAGGCTTATATGAGAAATCATGTAGGGTGACCACAAAATACCAATACAAGTAATCTTGAACACAAGAACACAAATTCTGGCAAACAATTAACTACACACTTAAGTTAACTAATGTGACAACCGTGATTTTAGCAGGTTAGTTTGACTAATAGTCTCTAGTTGTTTAACTTTGTTTGGTGTGAATTAAGTGTTTTATGTGATATATGTGTGAGATATGTATGATATAGTTATGATAAGTATGAGTGTGGCACTAAATCTCTTTGCGTGTAAGGTTGTTGTTATGATTTGAGTGGTGTTGAGTTTGGGTAAGATCATTTTGAACACTGATGAGGTGAAAAGTGTACCCATTTTAGGGGGTCATTTAAGCCCTAATTCGTGTTAATATGATCAAATATTGCCCTAAATCGTTCCTTTTGTCATTTTAGGTACTTTTGAGAAGAATTCTGGAAAACACATCATTTTGGACGTTTTTGGAGCATAAAGTGAAGAAAACGACAAAGTCTCAAAAG
>LBNU01030890.1:0-18473 GCA_014162995.1 Artemisia annua | reverse complement strand
AAGTTTTCTCTTTTAGGTTCAAACATTATTTAACCTTACTTTTATGTTAACATCACAAAAAGTTTTGTTGACTTGTGTTACAAAATATTAGCTATACGGAAAAAGATTTCTCAATCTTTCTGTAAAATTAATCTAATATGTTAGTTTCATATCTCTATCTTTTTCAGCAGGAGATTTGTATACCCACGTATTTTGATCATCAACGAACAAGCTTAAACTAAGAACACCGGGTATTATAACACTAATGTTTACAAAAAATATTGTCGCATGATGACACTGAACCTATTTTTAAACGTAGTGCTAACATTAATAACTAGCCGTACTAAAACACTCATAAAACATACACATGGACTCACTTCTTTAGGGTCCACCATAACCAACTTCACTGCTGACATCTCAACGTCATGTCATTTTCTTTATCAACAACTAACTTAGTGTAATAAGACAATTAACTTCAATAACAGCTTCTATCTTTTTTAATTTTCTTTTCTTTTAAACACTAAAGTTAAAATTTCATTAATAAATAAAAAACATTACATTAAATTAATGTGCATTTATATGATGCCAAACTAAAATAAAATAACATAAACACTTCAAATCCTCGATTGCATGCAAACTAGCCGGGTAGCTAAATTAACCCAATAAAATTTGATGTCAACTTGGCTCAAAGTTAATTTTAATCTTAAACTAAACTTGGCCCAAACCAATTTGTCTAACCATATTATGTATAACACAACAAATTCCACCAAGTGAAATCACATAACACAAACACAAAACGCAGTCACAAAAACAATTGCCTCGTTTCTTTCTTTATAAACTTCCTAATCAGATCTCAAAAATCTCTCTTTTTCGTATTTCTTCACAAGAACAAGGTTGATTTCTTTATTTCTTTTCACAAAAACAAGGTCTCAGCCTCTCAGGTGAGGTTTTTTGTGTTGTGTTAAAGATGAAGGTAAACCATTATCACAAACAAGAAAAAGTAGGACGGGCAGCGAACACTTTGGCAAGGACACGCTATACGAAAATAAACACTCATTTTAGACATTGCGTGGGAAGAAAATGGAAAAATATTTTTTACTAGAGCCTTTAGCGAGGACATGGTCTCGTCAAAAGGTTGTCCCAATTTTACTTTTGCTCAACTTTTCATTTTGTTTGATTATTTTCTTCTAATTTTTCTCGTCAAGCTTTTGGCGAAGATATGTCACCACCAAAAGTGTTGACCAAAATGTTGACTAGTTCATTATAAGATTAACGAAATGCTATTTGGTTAAGTGTAGTCATGACGTGTTATTACTTTTGAAGATGACATGTCATCTCCAAAAGTATTGAAAATAATTTAAATTGATTATAAATGATTTAGATTAATTAAAACAATTTAAAAATAATTTTAGCTAAATACAATGATTTAAATTAATAAAATATAATTTAAAAATAAATTAAATTAATTAAAAATAATTTTAAAAGATTTAATTTAATTAAAAATAAATTTAAAATAATTTAATTTAATTATAAATGATTTAAAATAATTTAAATTAATTAAAATGATTTAATTCAAATATAAATAATTTTAAAATGATTCAAATTAAATATATGATTTAAGTCAATTAACAATGATTTAGATTACTTTTGGTACTAGACAACGAAAGAGAAGACAAAGCGAACAAGAATAACCTTCCNAAATTCCACCAAGTGAAATCACATAACACAAACACAAAACGCAGTCACAAAAACAATTGCCTCGTTTCTTTCTTTATAAACTTCCTAATCAGATCTCAAAAATCTCTCTTTTTCGTATTTCTTCACAAGAACAAGGTTGATTTCTTTATTTCTTTTCACAAAAACAAGGTCTCAGCCTCTCAGGTGAGGTTTTTTGTGTTGTGTTAAAGATGAAGGTAAACCATTATCACAAACAAGAAAAAGTAGGACGGGCAGCGAACACTTTGGCAAGGACACGCTATACGAAAATAAACACTCATTTTAGACATTGCGTGGGAAGAAAATGGAAAAATATTTTTTACTAGAGCCTTTAGCGAGGACATGGTCTCGTCAAAAGGTTGTCCCAATTTTACTTTTGCTCAACTTTTCATTTTGTTTGATTATTTTCTTCTAATTTTTCTCGTCAAGCTTTTGGCGAAGATATGTCACCACCAAAAGTGTTGACCAAAATGTTGACTAGTTCATTATAAGATTAACGAAATGCTATTTGGTTAAGTGTAGTCATGACGTGTTATTACTTTTGAAGATGACATGTCATCTCCAAAAGTATTGAAAATAATTTAAATTGATTATAAATGATTTAGATTAATTAAAACAATTTAAAAATAATTTTAGCTAAATACAATGATTTAAATTAATAAAATATAATTTAAAAATAAATTAAATTAATTAAAAATAATTTTAAAAGATTTAATTTAATTAAAAATAAATTTAAAATAATTTAATTTAATTATAAATGATTTAAAATAATTTAAATTAATTAAAATGATTTAATTCAAATATAAATAATTTTAAAATGATTCAAATTAAATATATGATTTAAGTCAATTAACAATGATTTAGATTACTTTTGGTACTAGACAACGAAAGAGAAGACAAAGCGAACAAGAATAACCTTCCAATGACCTCACACTTTCAACTTCCAATTCACCATTAAAAGAACTCGAACCACTCACTGATCCACCATATGTATACATTTTAACCAATACAATATAGCCACTCAGATAAATATCTTAACCGAACTCATTCTAATTCTATTCAACACATAAATGCGGTCGATACCGTTCATGATCCCAACGGGAATATACACCACAGGCTTGAATTGGAGTTGACTTATCATTACAATATGCGGTCGATACTGTTCATGAATTGTTCCCATAACCAGTGATCAAATTAACTTGAAAGGAGGACTAAATCGAAAAATTTGACCCTCAACAAATAACTAAAACATACGAATTACATTCCAAATTGATAGACGTTTAAACATTAATTAACACATTCAAATAAACAAAGCGTTTATTTGATTTGGAAAAAGGCATAAAGTTAAGTAAAAATTTAAACAAAGACTAAAAATGCTAAATTGTTTTTGACTAAATGAAAACTACTCCGTACGAAGTTTTTTCATGTCATTTAAAAGCTCATAAACTATTGTTATCTAATTAATTACAGTAAAAGTCTTTAGCGATGACTTGTCCCAACCAAAGATCTCATGGGCCTACATGATAAACTTTGACTAAAAAATGTGTGGTCCCGCTCTGTCGTAGTTAAAAGTCAAAATCATCGTCGGCAAAGACATTAGGGATGAGGATTTGGCGAGAACGTGTCCTCGTCAAAAACTTTTAGCAAAGACATGTATTCTCCAAAACCTTAAAAAGTCCTCTCCACAATGGCCAAATGTTGTAGCGTATTTTTATAAAAATTTTATTAGAATTTTCTTTATAAATGCCCATCGGATCTATTTTTGATTGTTGGCCCTAACTCGACGTATGTCACAAATCGGTCGAAGTCACGACCGACTTCTTGTTCTAGCTTTTGGCCCAAGATGTGTCCCCGTGGGTGACCTTAACAAGGTCGATGCGCGGTATAAGGCTCAAAGACGTGTCTTGGATGCCTTATTACCACTAGTCTCGGTGTTAGTTGTCACCCAACTTTGCTCCACAATTCCATTCTCGATGTGGTAACACCAACATATAATGATTGCTTGAGGATCTAATTCGTTTTCCATTCAACTTCCCATTTGTTATTCACGGCCAAACGCGTCCTTGTTTAATGTTTATATTGTGGCAAATGCTCATGCTTGAGCTACATGACAATTAACCTTGTTTATATGGCTGTGTGTAACATGGTAGATGTTCGTTTCCGAGCAAAGTGTACAGTGTACCATCTAGTCGAGCTATATTTTGAAAGCCTAAAATCGTGTGAAAAACAAAGATTGATTGCTAAGGAGACATAAATATATGTAATATGTTGTCACTACAACATACTCAACATATAGTCATGTTTTAGATAGTGTGATTCTTTGTTACTACACATGATAAGTGTGTAAGCTTTTCAATTCTCACGCTTATAACCGTGTATATAATCATGTTTTTACACATTTGTAATTTTGTTCATCTTTAACACGTCTTATATAGTACTGTCACGTCTTTATAAGGCGTGTAAAAATAACCGTGTAACGTTTGACTTTTTCTTCAACTGAATGTAAAATTAAAAGGTTTTAACAGTTTAAAAAATGAAGACTATAAAGAAAAATCGAATCCAAATCACGAATGTGTTATGATTTTCATGACATGGACAATATGTATGCAAATCTTGTTTACACTTAGCACAAATTCAGCTAGAAAAATTACATGCATGCAACAACTACCCATCACAGCATTATAATCATCTTCACTTCCCTTGAACAAACGACGACGACGAAAAAACCAATGTCTTCTGTAACAAATTACCCAAAGCATCCGAAGAAGAAGCCCGTGCCAAATTATGAAATGGCTCGGCTCCTCTTACCCATATAGCACTCTTCGATCCTGATCCTAGCCTTGTTTGTTTTGCACATTTTGTGTTTCTAGCCATGGGTACAGCAGACGAAACATCGGCTATAGGGACCAAACAGTTTGCAAAAAGGGTATTCGCGGTTGCAGTCAAATAACTCTCCCAATAAAAAGGTGGTGGAAGGTTGCCAACAGCTTCTAAATCGATCTCGAATAAATCATCATCTTCTTCTAGTTTCATGTCTACAATCCTTTTCTTTGTTGCACGTTGCATGTTCTTTGTAAGTGTTATGTTGTAGAGTTGAAGCCATTAACTTTGGTGCATGTTTTTGTGTTTGTGTTTGTTGGTTTTATATTAGGTATTTAGGTTGTTGGTAAGTAAAAGATCTACAACAAAACTAACCATAAGTGAAGACATTTTAGTGGTGGGAGATTTAACTATAGTATTTGTTAGTTTTAGTTGTGACTTTTTATCCAAAATATAATCAGTTTGAAGCATTATTACCCAATTTAGTAATCCTGTAATCTTGTTTAATGTAAGATACGGAACATAAAGAATAGGCCCCAAAATCTAGTTTTCAATTGGAGATATGGAAATTTGCCACCTAATTCAACTAAAAATGTCAGCTGAGAGTTGAGCCAACCACCTCAACAATGAAACTAGAAGATGTTATGAGTTGCATGTGCTCACGTGGTTGTAGCTGATTCACCAACCAAGATTTTCATAAGTTTAATATTTGACTATATATTATAGAAGCAATGTTGTGTTCTATAACACATTGATGACAAAATCTAGAGAAAGATAACTACAAAAGAAGAAAGAAAACGATTAGAAGGATTATTTATATGCCTTATTATGTGATTACTCCATTTATTATTGTTGTTGGACGCATGAATTACTTGGTTTATGCACACGCACGCTTTTGATTTTGACATGTGTATAAAAATCATAATTAAGCACCTTTGATTTTAACATGTGTATAACAATCCATTGATTAAGCACTAAACGAGGTGTACAAGCTCGCGCATTGCTGCGGGGTTAGTCATCACTACACTTACTTAACCAAACAGCTTTTCGTTAATCTTATAGTGAACTGGTCAACATTTTGGTCAACACTTTTAACGAGGACATGTCCTCGCCAAAAGCTTGATGAGAAAAATTAGAGGAAAACAAGTAACCTAAATTGACGATGCTAAAACGCACGTTTCTTGGGTGCATATTTTTGCCTCACTAAAAAACGGTGCATCCCCGTACAACTTTTAGTTGGCTGCATAATTTACAAACACTCAAAGTAAATGATAACATCTAAGATTAGTTTGTTCATTAATCTTATGGTATTTAAACATCATTATGCAACATTAAATCATTTAAAAAGGTTTTATAATTTGAAATGTGTGTGTAAATAAATATAGTAACAGTTTATAAAGGTCGAACAAAATTATTAAATACGTATTTTGTTACTACGGAGTTGTTGGAGCAAGTGGTCAAACTTATTCATTTTTGGTCTATATAAGTCGAGGGGGATATAGTATTGGTGAGTTTCACTAACACAGAAATTTTTTCTACAAAATGCATACTGCATATAATACCTATTTGTTGGAAGACGTTGGGCCAACTTTGTGATACAAGTCTTGTGGATTGTTTCCGTAATTTGAGTTGGGCCAGCATCAGAAGAATAACAAACAACAAAACAACTTTGAGTGGACAGTGAGTATTATTTTATATGGGTTTTATATTTTAATGATATCTTCTTAGGGTTTCTTAAATATCACCACTCGGATAGCGTCACGTAGCCACCGGTACTGCACATATATAACTAGGGCTCCGAAGCTATGCAAGTTAGGCGAGCACAAAACCGGGTAAAAGAGAGTAAAATGGGTGTGTTGACTTTACGGTAGTCGACCAAAGGGTTTTGAAACCATATGGTTCTGTCAAACGCACATAAGAGATGGAGAGGAAAGAGCTTTTAAGGTTATTGGATGAGTTATGAGGATCTCTAGAATTCCTTGGTATATATAGGGTGCCAAGGAGAATTCTAGAATAACTCAACTTGCTTTCTAAGCAATTGAAGTTTGACAACAAGTCACACGAAGCCCTTCTAGGGGCCGATCGACCTTCACACACCCCTATGAGGTTTGTGGCTTTTTCATTTTCTATCAATTATATATCCCGGATAAATATTTACTTCGGGTAATTACCATTTAGCCTCTAAATGAAAATAGCACTATATATTCATTTCCTCATTACTGTCATTTCATTTCGTATCTCGTTTCTCATTTTCACTTGCTTGTTTTATTTAGTGTGCATGACCCTTCGGCATTTCTGTGAAAACAAGTGTATAAGCCGTTGTGTTATTTGCACATAATCCTTTCACGATGGAAACATTATGAGGTGGATAAAGCTAAAAGGATTTGTTCCCCTATTTGATAGGGTTAATACTTTAGTGGGCTTTTGTTGAGATGATCTTGTATTTGTGTGGCCACGCCCATGATAGAGTATGACTATGTGACAGATAATTTGGGTGATCACATCATTTCTTGATCAAGAACTAAGTGTTGGCATAAGGAAGATTTTATTGATGCCCTTGCCAACTGGTATTGAACAAAGGGATAACATATTATCATAAGATCATTAGCAAGTAATGATAAGTTCATTTAATTAAACTATATGTTAATAAACATTTAAATGTATTACACTTAGCCGAACTACCCAGGGGTGTTTTGATCACTTTTGGGTGATTTTGGGTAAAAGTAATTATCTTGTTAGACAAGATAATTGTCTTATTAAATATAGTATTTATCTTATTTAAATATAGAGTTTATCTCTTTATTTAAATTTAGTGATTATCTTTTTATTTATAAAGTTTATATTTTTCTTATTAGATAAGGATTAAAACTAGTATAAATATAAATCAAAGTTGTAAAGTTAAAAGTCTTGGAAACCCCAAATTCTCCCCTTCATCCCCTTGTTTGGTCGTCCACTCAACATGCACATGAACACATTATGTGTTAGTAATATCAATTGATTACATCATACTCTTGATACGTGCGACGTTGTTGGTTCGAGCCTAGCAACTATATGTCATCGCTCGAGTGTTAGTTTATACAATGAAAGGTTTGTTCTACAGTTGAATAAAATTTGTAGATCGTGGGGTTCTTGAACTTAGATCATGAAGAAGAAGCTAGGAGCAAATAGATATCGTTTTTTTTTCGTGTTTGCTGGTTAGCCAGAACATATGTCTTAACTCTTTATGCATGATTAATTACATTTGGTGTATATGGATCTCATGGGAGAAAACCCCTTTCGTAAATAAGTGTTTTTAACAAAGTCTTCATCTGCAAGTTTATCTCATAAATCTGCTATGTCTTTAATGGTTAAAGTAATTAAAATTTTAAATTACTGCCTGTTACGCTATTGTTTTCCATCAAACATGATGATTAGATATCGTACATTTAGTAGTAATGTAATTAGATATTACAATATGATAATGTAACGATCAGATATCATATATCTTAGAATGGCGATTAGACATCGTATTATTAGTATATGCTGATTAGATATCACATATTTATAGTATGGCAAGTAAATGTCGTACTTCTAGTCGGAAGTGAAGGGAGATTGTTGTAGTAGTTTAGACTTGGCATGGTGATTAAGGGTGTGTTTCTTTTTTTTCTTAGCTAAGAGATTGGGTCCACATGACATTTAATAGTATTTCTTTTCAGGTAGGGCCCACTTATTTTCTATTACTTCCTCTATATCTACAAGGCAAAAAATATTAAAATCTCCCCATTAAGAGACTCTAATAGGCATGAACCCCACATATATTTATAAGGCTCTTAGTGTAGAAGAAAAAAAGAAACACCCCCTAAATATCACGTACACATAATAAGACGAGAAATGTCGTGCCTTTTGTACCCATGGAAGAATTGCCATAATGTAGTTGCATAGCCTTTGTTTGATGATTAGGTATCATATTCACACTAAAATTCCAGTAAGAAAATTGGATATGAAGACAGTAGTAGTTCGTGATAGTAATAGCATCATAATAGCAAGTTTTGACCCATTTAGACAATGGATGGTTTTGCCTTATGATGCTTAGATATGCTTATATTATTTTACAATGTTTTAGTTTACTCACTAAGTCGCAAAGACTTACCGTTCTTAGTTTATGTTTATGTAGGTATATAAACCAAGAATGGATCGGGGCTAGAAGAAGTAAATCAAAGTGGAATTTTAAGGGAACGAGCATTTCAATAATGCAATGTGACAATAGCTCAACTATTCAGATAGCTGGAAATCCTGTATTTCATCAGAGGACAAAACATTTTGAAAATTGACTTTTTTTTTCTTAAGAGAAAAAGTTGCAGTTGTAATAACTAAAAGAGTATAAGTTAAATCGGAACATAATGTAGCAGATATTTTCACAAAAAGTTTGTCTTTGGAAGATCGTACAAAGTTTGTTGCTCAACGTGGTCTTGCTGATTGATCTACACATCTAATAGCAATTTGGGGGGGTTAAAATACAAGCTATTAGAGTTGTGAATGGTATATATACTCAAAGTTGTTTTATACTTGCAAAACAATTTTTGGTTTGCGTTTGAGTATTTTACAAGAGTTCAACAACTAAAGTTGGTAAATGCTCAAAGATTTGTACCAAAGGTTGACAAAATGGAAGTTGCTCGACGAATCTGGATTGGAGCTATAAAAAGACATTTAGCCATTATTTTATTCATATCAATGTGTGTTTGTGTGGATTTTCTCTCATATCCATGTTTTAGGGTTTTAGTGTTTTAGTGTGTTTGATAAAAACTTATTACTTTTCTTTCTTTCTTTCGTAATTTGTATAGTACTCAAAACCATAGGTTGGTTATGCAACCGTTTGATGTTGTGATATACGTAACAAATAAAAGAGGTGGATGGTTGTATGCAGTTTTGCAAAAATCTGCCAACTCGGCCTATTACTAGGTAATCGGTCTTCTACCTTGTTGATTTTTGAAAATCGGGGAAAAAATCAGTCTGGTAAAAAAATCGGCCACTAATTGGTCAAAAATCGGCCTAATCGGTCAAAAATCGGACGAACCGGTCAGAAATTGAACTAATCAGCCAAATTGTCTGAATCGGTTAACTTAAAAAAAAACAAAAACAAACAAAAAAATATTAAGTTAGGCATTCTACTTAATTTGGGGATTATTTATTTCACTTATAACGTACAATGGACTTCATAATCAGAATTGGAGTCTTTTATTGAGGTTTAGGAACATGGTAGGCTTGTAATCTGTTAATATCTTTATTTTAGTCTCCAGAAATACCCAAAACTTGCACGAAATGCAATCTGATTAATCACTGATTAATCCCGCCTAGACCGATTAATCCCTACAAGGTGGTCGACCGCCCGACTACAGATTCACGATTTTTCCAACCTTGGTTGTATGAGTTTTAGTGTCTTTGTGTCTTCGTATTACTATTTTCTACAATTTAGCATACAAAGACACGATCTCAATCATATGATACTACTAGTTTACAGGCGGATAGGTAAAACTGTACTCTGATTCTAACTCTCGAGGTAAGGGTTTTTCTAAACTACTAATTTAGACATACCATTGACGTTGTTCAACAAAAACACAAAAAACTTGTAATATTGTCATATTAAAATATCGGTTAAAGGTATTTTCTCTTTATATGTAGGGGCGGAACTAAAGGATATCGGGGTGTTACATGACCTAAACTTACAACATGGCAGAGTACCTAACGCTCTTAGCTTTTATAAACTTAATATAGTTTATTTGAGTAAAGATGTAAGTTAATAAAATGTTATAAATGTAATTTATAACAAACTGATGTGATATGATGTGTTTTTTCTATAAATTTGATAGAGTTTATAGCATTAAAAGGGTGTTTGCGATTGCATTTTTTGTTCTACTTTTCTGTTTTCTTAAGCAGCAAAATAATTTTTTCATCCAAACACAATTTGCTTTGCTGCTTGAAAAGAATCAGAAAAGCATTTTTTTCATATGCAGGTTAGAAGCTGCTTATTTCGCGTTAGGTATTTGATATTTAATTAAAATGCTCTCATATTTAACCTACAACTTTTTATAAATAAACTAGATTGAAAATTTATTTTAAAATTATTTTTTAAACAAAGATATTGCATTTTTTTTATAAAATAAGCAAATATAACACTTGTTTCAAAAGTATTTATTTTTAAACAGAAGTACAAACAGAAAACTAACCTCCCAAGTCCCAACCAACTAAGTACTGTAATACATTGGTTTAGTTCTAACTCGATTTTGTTGCTCAGTGCTAAGTTTTCCACAATTTTGTTTTGCCTGTCATACATCCCTTTTGCCGCTCTATTCCATCGGCACTTATGGTCTAAACTCAGACAACCGGGGAACAAAATTATATGCAACATAAAGGGACAAACAAAAACGTATGGCGCTGGAAGTATATTGAGATTTGAGCTTGAACACTCGTAATGATATATCTACGTGGACAATTATAAGTTATTATGGATCCAAGTAATATTACACTTTTAACTCAAAATACCACACAGAATAAAGTAATTGTAGCATATCAAGAAATGCGTTTTATACTATTGTTCAGTAAAATACATAAAATGTTAAGGACTTAGGATCAAATGAGAAGAACTCTTAAAATGAGAAGGATGAGAAATAACTATAATCACATATTAGAGATGCATCGACTTGAATTAGATGCATCCCTAACGTTTTAGATGCACCCTAATATATTTTCTAGCTAAAAATTAGATGCATATACATATATTAGATGCATTTTAGCAAGTTAGGAAAATCATGTGTATTTTTCGTCCTCTGCGGGTCAAATTTGTTGCAAGTACTACTTTACATCGTTTTCACTTCAAAATTACTTTTGAAACTAATTGGGATGCATCTAAATGAATAGAGATGCATCTAATTCAAGTCGACGCATCTCAAATATGTGGTTATAGTTATTTCTCATCCTTCTCATTATAAGTTTTCTTCTCACTGGATCCTTACCCGTTAAGAGTAAAAATTGCCCTTCATGCAGTTGTTTTGCACGAAACAAAATTGTTTAGAAGGATGAAATTTCAATATAATGATAATATATATATATATATATATATATATATATATATATATATATATATATATATATATATATATATATATATATATATATACTACATATAGATAATATAATATATATTAGTCTATAGATCTACATATATTATATATATTTCAGATAGAATTTCAATATGAGCAAAGTAACTCTACAGATGAAAAAAGGGATTAAAGATGTGAAAAGGATAATATTTGGGAGAGGGGCTTTTATTACGAAACATAGGGGTCACGTGTAGGGTTAAATGCACTTAAGGGCAGCAGTAATAATGAAATTCCATCATTTCCCTTTGCATGGGTTGGTAATTATTATATGAAATGATGAAATTTTACCTCAACAATTAATTAAAATATTGAAAATGGAGGTTGAGTTGGTATTGGGGTTGGGGCTCTATGATGTGGAGGACTATTTTTAGATTTTAATAATCACAACAAATTAAATTTAAAAGTAAAAAATTAAATGAAACTAAAGACGTGTACGCATGTATTTAACCTTTAAAGGAAAAATATATAAATGCGTCTAATTAGTAATTTGGTGTGTATTTTCTTACAAAAAAAATAGTATATAGGCTAAGGCTACCTCGTATACGTAATTATTATTTTAATGAATATACCATAGTAGTTTCTAGTTTAAAAGAAGACATACAGATATGTTTATTTATGAGACATAAATGTTTAACATGATGATGTTAATTCATAAATGAAACACAGTTAAGTTAAAGGTATTTTGGTCGCTCCAACCTAACTTATTGGCTAGTACAATTGTAGGTGAGTAGTGTCATAAAATAAAGCAAATTTCCTCTTGGTGAAAGTATTTTGTTATCAGATGATATAGTTTAACAATGGTCGACACTGTTTTATCAAAATTCGAAGTCTTAACTTTATTTTGGTTACATAGATTTTTGTTTTGTCTTAAATTGGAGAAGATGAAGTCTACATATAATTCGTTACAAAACTTATTTGCAAAAGACTTAAATCGACTATTGGATGTTAATAAGGAGCGATCGGTGTTTGGAATAGGTTTGTGAACCCATCACATTTGATGGGTTAGAAAATGCCTAGTTTTGAGGTTTGATACCCGATACCAAAAAAATTATAATAGAAATGAAAGTCATTATCTCAATCTTTTTTTTGTTTTTTTGTTTTTTTGTTTTTTTTGTTTTTTTTTTTCCTAAAATGCATCGACATTATAAAGCCAAAGTGCAAAAACCCGAAAACTGTTACAAGAGGAGGTTCTAGCAAAAGGAACAAAACAAATAAGAGAAATCCAAACATCAAAAAGAACAAGCTATGAGGCATCCATATTATCAGGCCTTTGTTCCATTGGTTCCACAAGAACTCACTATTTAAAGCCAATAAAAAAAGACATATGTTGAAGAACAATGATTTATATGCTTAAAACAAGAACCTAAATTTATACCTAAAGATTTGATTGGTGTATTTTAAAAAGTGATTGGTGAAAAATGATAAGAAAAAATAAGTTTGGTACACTTGTCATGAAATAATGGGTTAAATATAACTTTAGGTCTCCTTCTTAGTCATAAATATCAATGCTCTATGTTGAATAACTAGAAAAATGTCTTTATAGAGATCTTAACATCTTCTGACCCCGATGAAGCAAATATGATTTTATTCCTTCATTTCCAAACACGCCAAATAAAAAGCAAGCATACTGCTTGAAAAGGTTTGGCAGTCCAGTTATCCTTAATTAAACCCGAGTTTTCACTAAGAATACCTAAAAATAATGGATTAAAAGGAAAAGCTTTCCATCAGCTCCAAATTTTCAACTATATGATTTTAACTTTGGCACATGAACGAAAATAATGATCTCAATCCTGCTTATCCTGACCACAAAATAAGCAGGAGGCAGAAGGGACAGGCGTGCCCCTACTTAATAGATTGCACCTGGTTATGAGACATAAAAAACACTCGCCAAACAGACACATTTACATTGCGAGGCACCCTAGAATTCCATCTAAAAGGCAAAACTAATGCATCATTGAAAACATATCACAGTAAATGGAATGACACGGGGATTTAACCAAGAAAGAACTAGATTCTTTCAATGACCATTTGCTCATACCTATACCTTCAAACCAAACGACTACAATAGTTTGTTTGCTAGAACAATTTGCAAACAAAAAGTGACATATACTTTGCATTCATACACAATACAAATGTAGGTTCGACATGACACTTGAAAATGAAAAGGAAACTTATATTACGATTTTTACATCATTATCAACCAGTTTTACAGTTTATATGGAGATGATTTATGTAACCCTGTTTAATTTATAACTTTACAAACACCGTAAGTTTTCTTTGTGAAGTATAAAAACATAATTTAAACTATAACCTTCATTTTGCAATGCATATCTTGTAGTTGAAAAGAAAGGGGCTTACATAATGGATTTTCATAGACACCAAATTAGTGTGTAATAAATCTATAACTATGATATACCTATTTCATTCTCGGCCAACTAAACAAACACCTTAAATCGAAATAAAATCCATAGACCTATTCCGATAGGGTCATAGCAAACGCACCCAAAATGAGTGAAATTTAAGGGTCCGTTTGGTTTATTAGTGGGAATGGATTTGGTATAGGATTTGGATTTGATATAGGTTTAGGAGAGAGAAGTTATATTTTAGTTAAATGTATTTTATAATAAATTATAAATAAAAAACTATTATTAAATAGTAAAAGAAAACAAAGAGTATGATAAAATGTATTATGGGTCCCACATGCATAGAGAGAGAGAGCAAAAGATAGTGGCCCACAAAAATATGAATCCCACCAAAAACCATCAAATTGGTAGACTATCAAATTTGAATCCAAACAATGATTCCCTTAATAAAAAGAATGAACCAAACACTTAACTATTGTCTTGTCAACAAAAAACCCAAACCAAAGTCTCAAACCAAACGCACCCTAAGTCTTGCTTCTCCATTATTGATTTATTTATTTATTTTTTTGTCTCTCTCTCTATTCTAGTTGCAAACTTTTATTCTCGCATCTAAAGTAAGTACAATATTTTCTTTAACAATAAAGTAATACAATATACATATCTAACTTAATGCAAAATATAATTTTCATGTCTTATTATCAAACATGAAAAAAGGTATATTTTTTTACTTCTCTAAATCAATGATAATTTTCATACTTTATAATTATTTGTAGTATAAATATTGTGTGAATAGTTAAAATTGCAGTTTAAAAAAAAAATGATCATTTTGGGTATATCTTTCTATATATGTTAGTATTACTTAGCTTAATTAGAAAAAATTGACGATATGAACTACTTATGACATCACTAATTCAACATCATATTTTAAAAGTTACGTAAGCCAACTTCAGCAGTGCGATGCACGATCAATTTACATTCGTTGTATAACATGCATGTCGACATGTCGTCATCTTAACTTAGCCAACCATTTAAAACACATATTATGCGAAAATACAATGGTCCACATGTACGTGTAGTCATATATCTAAATCATATACGACATAATCCTTATTGAAGGTTCGTGGCTCGTGCATGACATAACCATAACTTGCTAAAATTATATCTTAAGAATTGTACATTTGACGTCCATATATGCTCGACTTTTACACATGTGTTGTGATCATATGTGCTTACCCTTCTGCGTTTACGTGAAACTTCTTTCACTCACATTTACGGAGTAACGCATTTAGCATATATTTAGCTTAATAATAATACACTCCTATTAAGCTAATTTTGCATCTAATATATGGACTAGAAAATAATACACATTGAACGTGTGACCCTTATATGTTTTTTTAATGCTTTATCTATTGGGCTAAAGATAAATCTTCATTACAATCACTCACGTAAATCTAACACCTATAAGTTTACCATATGTTCTTTTAAACTAATGATAGCAAGTTCTTTCTTTTAAGTGTGTAGCATTATTCTTCTAACTTTATTCAATGGGTAAACATGGGGGTGTAATAAAGATGGGGAAATGAATAATTGTGTGAATGGAAGCAATGTAAGATAATGATGATAGAAGAAGAAGAAAAGAAGCACCCATGAATGGTTGTTAGCTTGTTATCAATTATATTGCCATGCAAAATCTTTTGGTCACTACCATACATTTAATTAAAAGTCATTCATATCATGATCGACTTCCCCAAATCATATCGATCATTCGTTTACTTTTGAAGAAATATATATATTTAAATGTTTCAAAGAAGTAAAATTATTTGTGGTTATACACCGTCGCTTTGCGCGGGTATTCGTCTAGTGCTACTAAAAGAACAATGGTAAAGCTTTGAGATTATTTATATGGATGATATGTACGATCACAACAGTTAAATTAGACAAAATAAGCCAGATACTAAAAGTATGATTACTAATGATGGAGAGTCTATAAACGTTTTTAAAATGTAGTATGAAGTTATGAAGAAAAATTGTTAAAGAATATGTCTGCAAGTGACTTTTCTATGTACTTTTTCTTTGAAAGAAAAGAATCATTTGAAGTTTGAACATGTAGCAACTTTGATAATGAAATAACATAAACTTGTAACTAATGATCAAAATTAGGAGTTTCAAGTAATGAAATTAGGACTAAAATTTTATGTAAAAAGAATGGTGTATCATCTCATACAATCAAAAAGAGAGAGGGTGTTATCATACTACGAAATGAATAAAATGTTAAACAATGATTCAATGGTAAATGACTAAATGGAAAGGAGCTTTCATAATTGTTAGGGCTTGACAGATAAAATATTTGTATCGTTTCACTCAAATCGCATTTTGCCAAGTAATATGGGGACAAGATGTTTGGTGATTGATTCAATGGACGGTGATGCAATATTGCAAAGAGTTTTGCTATATCTTTCGAGGGGAATGATTGAGGTGGAACGCCTTGTATTGTATTGTTCTTTATGTCATATTTTGTGGGTAGATTTTAATTTATTGTTAAGTCATATTTGTAAGTTATGTTCTTTTTCTTTGGGTCTCATCCTCTCTTAATTATCTTATTTAATTGAGGTGGATGCCTTATATTATATTTTGGTTTCTTCCCGGGTTTTCAATAGTATGTTGCCTTTCTAAAAAAAAAAAAAAACGATTGAGGTGCTTAAATACATATCTAATTTTGTGTTTAAATTCGTATGGCATTTACTTATTGGTTTGTAAAGTTATGGGTACGTCATTTGCAATCACCAGAATGCTGCCACCCAGTTTTAAACACAAAATTAGACATACATTTAGTCTCCCCAATCATTTCTCATCATTAATTGATATCATATTTATGTTCATATCCGTTTAAAATATTGTATTTTACTCATTATTTCTTTTTATCGAAATTATCAGTTCTGTCACGTGTCAAGATCGTGGGAGTAATATGATTAGAAATAGGGTTGAACACTTTTGTCCTTTTAAAAAGTTAGATTCAAAACATATTGTGTGCAAGCAATAATAATATGAATGATAAATTGCAAGACTAGAAAGGAAAAAAAATATCAAACCAAACACAAACGATTTATAGTGGTTCGGCAACGAAACTTCTCGCCCTACTCCACTCCTCGAGTTTTTGACTCGAGAGTTACTTCACTATATCAACAAGCTCCCTTTTGACAGAGAAAATGTATATCGTTGCGTATACTTTTACCAATGCAAAGCTAGATATTGAGTCTTAATCGAGCTAGAACCAACCTTTCTCTCTATGTGTTTTGAGGCCTAAAACACTAACCTAACTCTCTATGTTTAGTGTATGATCATTTTTATTACTTTGGAATATAATAGTGGAATATAATAACACAAAGTTGCAAATACAAGACTAAAACAAACACAAGAGACTTATAAACTTCTTATGTTCTTCCCTTGCTAAACAAATGAATCATTTGAATATATCATTTGGATGAATATAAAACAAGATAATAATTGAAGAAAAGTGTGTATAAGAATGTAATGTAATGTTAAAAAGATGTTTTCAATGGATGACAAAAAATGGTAGCAAATGGTTTGTTTAAATAGTCAAAAAAGACCCAGTTACAGATCGCTACAGATCAACGGATCCGTGCAGGGATCCTTCGGTCTGTTTGATTCGTGGTTCTGTATCGGCGAAAAATCAATCCGTTTTGTATGGTCATTCAACTTTTTTTGGAATATCTCCTATCTAGAATTTTTGGGGAAGGTAAAGCATGTTTGATGCTTGCCTAAATTGTTAAAACACTCTTAGCCTAAAAATTGTTGATGATGATTTTTATGCAAAAACACATTTGATGCTTTTCTCTTTAGTTTTAGATTATTGCATAAATGGTTAATATGCAATGAAAGATTGGATTTTAATTAATCTCCAAAGGGGAAGATTCTCACCATTTGGTCAAAGTGATTTTTATAAAACATTGTGTTTAAATGAAAGTAAATAAAACTTTGTGAAAGGTTACAAAATTATGTAATGTTTTATAAAATGATGCAAGTGGTTTATTCGTTGTGTATGATAAAACTTTCTTTGATCATTAAGCAAGTTTTAGGGTTTCATATATATATATATATATATATATATACACACACACACACATATATAGAGTGAGGATCACGTGCGGATGTTTTATTTTAGTGCGGACGTACGGATGAATCTTGGCCACTCATTTCAGATCTGATCTTGACTTTTTGTAAGATCTGCGCAACTATCACGGTACCAATTCACCATTAAAACGATTTTTTTAATTTTTTTCCTTTTGAGCGATTCTTACTATTGTTGTATTCTTTACTTTTTTTATTTTTCTAAGCACTTTTTGTTTTGTGATTATGAGTGCTACCATGATATTAAGGATATTATGAAAGGGTTTTATGATAGCTACGGTGATATTATAAAATCAACGTGATATTAACC
>LBNU01030886.1:1206-16991 GCA_014162995.1 Artemisia annua | reverse complement strand
CTGTTATCTGTATTGCTAATGTGTTTTAACGTTTTGTCATTTTTAAAAACTTAAAGGCTGGTCAGCGCAAGTGCAACAAGCAATGCAATACAATTGACCAGACTCAGATATTGAAACAAGATTGGAGCTCATAAAACACCTCTAACGAGTGTTGTGCCTGGGGCCGCAAAGTACAGTTTCCTGCATATAAATGTGTGATTATGTATCTCAGTTCTTTCCTAATCTGTTTTGACTCCATAATATCACCTTTGCTTTTGGTAGATTTTTGTTGGAGCTCGGAGAGAACTACGATGATTCAAAAGGCTAGCTAAGATCAAGGAGGAAACAAGGTCAAATAGCGCGAGGCTGCTGATTTGATGCAAGGATATTGCGGGTCAGTTTGGTGAGATAGTCTTTTGATATCCTAACGGAAATCTATGTTACTCGTTCTTACGGTATCACTTACCTTTGATTTGGTATAACACAGGTTTGAAATTTTCGTGCTTGCAAAGACTGAAAAGATCGCTTTGCACTTCTCGGAACAGGTAGGAAATTTCCATCAGAGTTTTGTTTATTGATCCATTATTTTTTTGCGACAAGATTGTGATGACATAAACTCTCATGTACAGGGTCCGTTTGTGTTTGGACCGCCAAGATTATTGTGCTCATCTAATGTGGTTAACTGTCAACTGTATTGTATATAAAAAGAAAAATAAGTAGACATAGTAGAAGTGGGCGACATTTCATGTCTGTATATACAAAGAAACAAAGGTAAAATAGCAGAAGTAGGGAGCATATCAGGTCAACACACATTATCACACAATGAATTCAGCTGGTTTAGCGTCTAACCAACTCCCTGAAGTCCTGAACGCTTGTATCATACTTCTATCAGATATCTACCAACACGTGGGAAAAATTACTGCAAAGAGAAACAGTAGACTTATCGATAACTCAGACCTCCTTAATGTATCAACACGTTACACGTCCCAACAAAAGCCCAAATTTATGTGAGATCTGGTCCAAGGGGTTAACTTTAGGAGACGATATTGGCAAGGTGCCTTCGATAAACCCCCAAAAGCCTGAACAATGCATTGATGCACCTCTACTGGTTACTAGTGATTTAAGCATTTAGTTTAAATTTTCCTACTTGCAGAAATGACTAAAAGTAAGGATAGTAACAATCATAAGTTCCATTAGTCTATACCTAGAATAACTTCCTACTCAAGTGAGGCCACTATCTATCCGATAACTAACAACTCAATTCAGCTAAGCTACATATTTCCTATTTAAAAAAGCTAGAATTCAGTTAATTACTCAAAAATCCAGAATCTTCAACATTTCCGATCTACATACACCTTCGTATATTCATAAAACTATAAATTCACTTTCAATGATCAACAACACTAACTTCTAACAGATCTAGTAAAACAACAATCTTCAGCAATTTCCGATTCATATTCATAGAAACTAATATTATTCACTTTCAATAATCAACAACCCTAACTTCTCTACACATCTAACCACAAGTAAAACAACCGCATACAATTTTCCCCCTACAATACTCAAAATTCAACAATTTTCGACTCCCGTAAGCTACATACAGCTTCAATTACAACAATCTCCTAATCAAAAACACTAGCTTCTCTTCACATCCACAAGTCAATTTACGAAACAGAAAAACTAAAAAGTATACCTGCTTCAACTGACCGCGCCTTTTCGACAAGACAACAATCTGATCATTCAAAGTCTTCCAAGCCTTGTTCTCAAAACAAAGAGTCAAGATATCACTAACAGCTTTCTTCAAACCATTTACATCTCCATTGAGTCTCATCTGCTTCTCAACGTTCAACAGAGCTTCAATTTGAGCGTCCAATCCACTTCCTCCTCCTCCGTCCTGTAAAAGTGAAAATCGAATCATTAGAAACGTTTAATTGTGATCTGATTGATGAATTGTGGAGTTGATTTTACCATTTTAGGTTCGATTTTGATGAAATTGATTTGATTTGTGATTTGGGGGTTTTGTGAGCCCTAGATGAAGTAAAAGAGAGGGAATCGTTTTTTGGCTTGGGGAACACGAAGGTGTAAAAGACTTGTTTTAAATGGGCCGCTTGGTGAGATTTACTACGTATATGATTTTAAATGGGCAGCTTGTTATGAGATTTATGTATGTCTTGTGTTTGGGCCGTATTTAGCCCTAATTAAAGATTTAAAGTCAACTTTGACGATTATTTGCAGATAACAGCGACTGTGTATGGTCACGTTAATTTGAGTGTGTGCGAATTTAGATTTTATGTATATTGCGGTGTGTAGAAAGTGAGAGTGAAGAAATTAATAGATTGCATTTCTTCTTATAAGCAAATGTGTTTTTTCCAATGTTGCAAAAAAGGTCTACAATGTCGATTAATCGCTGGTTAGGCGCTATAGGGCCGCCAACCTTGCCAATTTATGTAATTGGGTCAGACAAATAGGCCAACCTGTTGGAATATGTGAATAACATAAAAGACATAAACACATAAACATCTAAGAGTACGCAGCGGAAAAGATCAAATACAAGTAATTAATTAACCAAACATAAAATAAATGCGTACCTCTTTTGTGATTTCTAGCAAGAACAAGAAATCAAATGAACAAGAACTTATAAACCCTAATTAGGGTTTATGTGGATCGACTAATGTGTTAGTCGAATGGGCAATCACAACGTTAGCAAAAGTATGCCAACACTTCGTTCTTGTACACACGTATTAGTAGCGTTTCAATGAGAAAAGCTAGGTTCTTAATTCACAACCAAACCAAACACTATGTTTAGAAGATCGCGTAGGAACCCTAGAAGGGTGTAGTTGATCAACTAAACAAGAATGTTTTTGAGCTTAGAAATCTAGTAGGAACCCTATAAGGGTGTAGTTCGATTTCTAGCTCAAGAGGAGAGAAGAGAAGGAGATTTGGTTTACAAGTGAACCAAGGGATGAATGAATGAATGAGAGGGGGTCTCATTATATAGCATTCAAGTAGCTTGGAGCAAAAGCCAAACCAAAGCCCTAGGAGAGGGGTGGCCGGCCATGGGTTCACAAAGCCCAACCCGAAGCCTTTTTGCTCTTTTACAAATCTAGTCCTTCTCTTTTCTCTTTAACGATCATATAGTCCAATTACCGTTAACTACTAACGATCGTTACGTGTTTTTATTTGTGAATTTAATAATTATTCATAATTCAATATAATAATTATTAATACATTGAAACTCATACGTAATGTGTGCAATCCCGAAGTCTCGTGTTCGAGTCCGGACATATTCATTAATTTTATCCGTTAAAACTAACAGCTCCCACTCGGATATACATTAATGTAATAATGACAATGGTTAGTCTAGCATAACACGCCAATGTCCCCAGAACGATCACGAGTATGGTTTCCTGGAAAAAACCACCTTTGATGAATCATCATCATACTTATCCTTTTGATTCTAATACTATGTTAATATGGATATGGATCGAAGTCATTCCATAATTAACTATGTGTTTCTCGTTATTTATGATCAAGCAAGATTACCAATTCATCTGAACGTATTCCAGATAGACCTTGGGCATGGCCATGCAAACATCTTGTTAATCCTACGAGTGGCCAAACAGTATTAAACTTCAAAACAAATTTGAAGGAACCAAATCCTGTATTGACTACGAGCATAACCTATGAACTTCGCATCACCTCTGGAAATAACCCTTATAACTACCAGTTACGGATAGCGTTAGACTATCTCACAGAAAATGAGCTACATCCACAGTAGTTACCTGGTATCTCAAGTCTGAGGATAAATATTCATGATTTACTATAATGACTACATCCATAAGTACAATCATGTAATTGGGATTTTGTCCTATATTCAATTTATTCATTCTATTGAATATCATGTGAATTTGGCATGTCAACGCATCAATATACTTAAGTATATTATACCAAAACTCAGATTTGTCTTAGTTCAATGAAACTCCCATTTCATTAATTGACAACGGACCATTTAGAATAACATAACATAAGTTATTCATGGATTAAACATGCAAATATGGGATACAATCTATTATTAATGAAAACAAACGCACTCAGTACTTTAATTCATTATTAAATAATAATTGCTTCACATCCCTTATCCAAATACTAAATAGATCAATGCATGAAAATTCTCATTAATGAATTTTGTCTCAAGTAATAACAATCATACTTGTTGACAATTATGCCTCAAGTAATCATACTTGTTGACAAGGCATTATTCAACTAAATTTGATCTATCGGAATTTTGAGAATACTTATTTCAAGAATTCAATAACGAAGTTCTTGTATATGTGCATTCAAATAATTTGATATAACCACATAATACATCATAAAGTGTGTGACATCCTCAACACCCAATTTATGATATTTAAACTTTCAAACATTTTAAAGTTTAAAGTATTCTTATTCTTTAATGTATAATGCAACTATGCCTTTAGTTAAGCATAACTAGTACACATGCGGATGAAATCCTTCCATGACTAGTATTGAGTGTCATCTCAATTTTATTAGCATCATTGTGTGCAAACACCAATATGCTCTTTTCCGTAAACTTTAATGTGTAATGTTTTATGCCTTCCAAACTTTCAAGTTTGTTGGCTATAACAATTGATAAATTGTTTATCTATAGAATCCATAAATTGTTCCAGGCTGAGGATGTAATTCTATATCCAGATATATTCCTTTAGAATATTCATTACACAAGATATCTAATATCTTTCAATTAGATATCAATGTTGTCAAATCATCTTTTATCAAAACCTGATATAACAACAACATGATGTACATGAAAAATCCTTGTGTCCAACTTAAATTTCATACATGTACTACATATCCATTTAAACTTTCTTAAATGATATATCATGTTTTTATTAGATTCATTTACCGCACATATTTATATCAATAAATATATATACAAGGTTGTATGTTTTACTTATTAAATCTTCCAAGTAAAGTCTCATTCCAAGTTTAACTTATATAGAATGTTACTTCCTTTATGTTTATACAACATATATGATTTAAATAAGTAAACACAATACTCCCACTAGCTTTCATAATTACATAGGAGTTATCTTATTATAAATTATAAATCTAAGGATTTAATATTTTAAACATAAGACTTATCTCCATGATGCATGCATTTATCCATACTTGGATTCTTGCATTTTGTATACTTTCAAAGATTAAATGAATTCATAAAGCTCTCAATTACTTATCGTCCTCGCTTAAGTAATTATACAAGAAAGAGTTTTATAATCCATAATTTCATATTCATAAAATGAGTATGACAATTACTATCTTTGAATCTTTAATGTGCTTAGAAAAGAGTATTCAATCATAGTTAATTACTTAAGTATGATTAATAATCTTGTCATAAGACATGCATTAAAATATGTATACAATCTCGTCCATATGATTTCTACACCAGAATTTAAATCTCTAGGATTTTCATTCCCTTTGTAGAAAGTCATCATATTCTATAGTATAACTATAGAGTTTTTAGATCAACTACGTTTCCAAACTAGTTATCCTTTTGGACTGCATCTAGCCATCCATAGCATGAGTAATTTGCCAAATAAAATATTTGCAATTTATTAACAGGTTTATCATAATCCTGTAACTCATAATTCTCAATACATTTTACAAATATTTGAGATATCCTTGCAGATCTATGAATGATAATTCCATCATCTTGAGATTAATCATTAACATGTTTAATCCTCATTATGATTTTGCTAGTGTTTAGAAGATTATGTATCTTGTAATTTTATCTTATCAAGATAGAACTCCCACTTGCCTTTTGCAATTTATAGATTAAATTAGAGCAACACAAGCTTGTTCTCTTTTGGGATTTTTACAAACACATATTGATAGTTCCTAATCTTAATTTGTTAATAACCTACTTATAAGTAGTTTAACAAATTCTGAACTTCAATTTTAAGACTTAATGTGATTCATCACATTTCTTAATGTCTTATTTAATCTTCTAGGTTGGAGTCTTATTGAGTATATTCAATCCATACTCAATTTTCTAACCTTGACATCTTTAGGAAGAATGGAAGATATAATTATCTTTAATCAAACAACTATTACAAGAGTTTGATTTTCCTAACTGAACATACCATACACATCATGTATTTCATTAGGATTAACATTTGTAAGTCATTCTTACAATATTTAAGATAAATTTATATCGTTTTGGCTTACCTATTTACCAACTAAATCAAGTTAATGGTGAAATAGATTTTTCAAGCCAATTGCATGCTTTATAACACAAGTACTCTTTGACCAAATCAAAAGACATAACAGTTATAATCCCACTATACGTTATAAATCATTACCTCAATGATTTCTTGTTTAAAACATACAAGTTAACGTCTTACTTTATTATAAGTCTTGTAATAGTTAAAAGACTTCATGTTTATCAGAAGATGTAAACATATATAACTAAAGTATTTGTGAACACCACCATTTGGTTTCAATAGTAATTTCAAGTTAATTTACTACTCCATTTGCTTATGTCATTTTATGAATGATCCAATTTAAGAAACTGCAAACTTACATAACTTCATTACATCAGTTGATCTGCTAGTAATGAAATCATGTAGTTCACCCTTCCATTGCAATCTAGCCAAGTTACACCCTGACGTAAATTGTAATTTCAAATGTTTCTTTAGTTTGAATATCCTAAGACATAAAAGTAGTATTTGTTATAATCTTGACACAAGTTCTACATAAGATAATTTTACACATTAAATGTATAAGTCCTATTAGAACTTAGATCTCTTATCTTGCAGTTAAGATAATCCTTCAATCATATTTCTATGTATTGTTCCTTTGCACACAGTAACTAATTCTCCCACTTGTGCATGGAACAATATCATGTAGTATATAAACAACACTACACAGGTTTGTTTATATGATTCAATATGGTTTGTGTCATAGACTTAACAAGTAGATGTAGAATTTACTTTGTTTAGTAAGGAAACGCCCATAGCTATCCTTAAAACATACGTGTCTACAATTGGAAAGTAATTATCTTGAAGATAATTTTGGTTACTACACAGGACATAAAGCTTGTAGCTCCCACTGAATTAGAGAACTTAACAATAATTCTATATTCAGTAATTACAACACAATGCTCCCACTGGATTTGACAACATTATAAGTGTTTCAAAACACAGTAAAAGCAAATAGCGTGCTGCTTACTTTCCTACACCTTTGGGTAATTCCTTACGTAATACATACTAAGGTACTCAAAGAATGTATTCTACTTAGACAATGATGGAATATCCATCAATTGCAATTAACTTGAAAAATTGGGTATGCAATTTCTTCTTCAATTAGGTCTACCATCCCCATCATGGTATGTAGCACCTTCAAAGCACAACAACTAGATAAAATTCTAGCTTGCCTTTTACCAATTTTGCGGTAATCTGTCTAGCTTCTAATAACTCATATTTCCATTTAACCAAATGTCATGTTTGTTATAGTGGAATTCATTCACCAAATTAGGGTAATGAAATAAGATGTGCAATTATTAAAGATTGCTATGAGTTATATTAGAATGTAGACGATTCTAATGTTCCTTTATACCTTTCTCAATCATGAAAAGGAATAGGATTGAGTCTCATTCTTCTTTTATGGAAAAGAGACTTTGTTTGTCTTTCCAATAAATATTTCTCAATCAAACATCATGTTTGAAGGCAAAAATAGATCAATTAAGACCAAACCACATTTACGGTTTAACGTTCTAATGTTCCTTTATACCTTTCTCAATCATGAAAAGGAATAGGATTGAGTCTCATTCTTCTTTCATGGAAAAGAGACTTTGTTTGTCTTTTCAGTAAATATTTCTCAATCAAACATTATGTTTGAAAGCAGAAATAGATCAATTTACCAATTTAAGACCAAACCACGTTTACGGTTTAACGTTGCATTTATAAATTGAAAAGAATTTTCAAAATTCAATTTTAGTATTTTCGATAATAGAATCTTGCAAGAAAATTAAACACCCATGGTTCATAAACATATAACCATTTAATTTTCACTGAAAAACTAGGATCCAAATTGACATAGAATCATCACACCAGTTGATCTGCTAGTGATGATCGTATTCAATAAGGTACGGTTCGAACCCAATTGCCAATATTCCATTGCAATTCCTAGAAAGTATGGGATTTACATATTTGCCAACCACAGTTGCAATGTAAGCATGTTTTATCCCCATCTTATGCCTTGAGTGATCAGATCCCACTATCAACTCAATTAAGTTAACCAACTTAAGAAACTGTAAACTTAGATAATACCATCACACCAGTTGATCTGCAAGTGATGATATTACGTAACTTGCCCTTTCATTGTAATCTAGTCAGGTTACGCCCTGGCGTAAATCACAATTTAAGGTGTTTCCGTTTCATTGGATGGCATATAACTTAAATTTAAGGGTATTTAATTTTGATGTGTGTAATCAAAATATATGTACAAAGATGTCATGCATTCATCTTGTAACATATGATTTAAGTAAAACCTTTTTTATATTTGTTTCTTTACGTGAGCACGAATCTACAAAGTTTTAATTGAGGCGTTGAGAGACTTACAACTTTGCCTTAAGGTGCTTCGTACAATCGTGTTTCAAGATGACGCACAAGCGAGCGCGGAACGTTCGTAGGGGCGAACCTCTTAAAAAACTTAGTTCCACTTATACCCACCACACAGTTTGTCATTTGGCCTTGAAAGCACGTTGTACCGTCGCATCCAATCAATTAAAAGTTTAAGATTTTGGCTCAAAACAAGGTTTCACCATTATTAGTCCGGTTTATTATTTTATTTTTCAAATCACCCTTTTGCTTACTTTAAATAAAACAAAAGCAAAATAATACAACCAACAAATAATGAACATGCATATAATAACCAATTAACATGTATACACGATCTAAGACTCCCATTGGTTTTCGAGCTATGTACCAATGGACCACATACACCAAAAGGTTGCGTAAGTCCTACGATAGATGTATACAATAAACACACATTGATATAGCATGCATGATATAAATCAGGTCTTCCCTAATTTTATAATTAACTGAGTTTTAGCAATCTATATAACCATATTATTTACTAAAATCAACACATTAATTATAAAAACGCATAAGAAACATGATCAATCCATAACAACACATGCATGGTTTGTTATGGAGTCCCATATAGTACATGTAACAATTAATTCATGTAGAGGAACGCAACCAAACGGCATATATCAAATATCCATTACACATAAAATTGCATGCAACCTAGGGTTTCTACAAGTTTTATTCAAAATCATAAAACCCTAATTTTCCAAAAAAAAAATTCGACACATATATCATAACTAAAAGTCGACATTAATAATCTAGGGTTTATGAATAATTGATAAAACAAGAACACAAAGCATGCAATAATCATAACATTCCTTTTTTATGTGTTTAAGGTAATTAATTACAACGTATTAACGGCTCTTGATGCCACTGTTGGAATATGTGAATAATATAAAAGACATAAACACATAAACATCTAAGAGTACGCAGCGGAAAAGATCAAATACAAGTAATTAATTAACCAAACATAAAAAGGAAATGCGTACCTCAAAAGCTTCCAAGAATGAGAACTTATAAACCCTAGGAAAGGGCTTATATGAATCGACTAATAGATAGTCGAATAGGGCAAGATCACCGTTAGCAAAAGTATGCTAAATCTTCGTTCTCACACACACGTACTATTAGCGTTTCAATAAGAAAAGCTAGGTTCTTGATTCACGAAGCAAGCACTACTAGAAGAGCCTTAGCAAATCGAATGCCCACCCAATGGGGTATGCCTCAATCGCAATAGCTCAAAGAAAGGGACTAGGAGAAAGATTGGCTTGCTTTGTAAACCAAGGGATGAACAAATGAATACATGAGGCCATGTATTTATACTATCCCAACCTTGGAGCATTTCCTATCCCAGGCGATGTGGGATAGGGGTGTTTGGCCAATCCTAGCCCAAGAGGGATCTCTAGATCCTTCTCGCCTTTTCATCTAACGGTCGCTGGGTACCGTTAAGTGCTTATTTCGTGAATTTAATAATTATTCGTAACTAATACAATAATTATTATTAATTGAAACTCATACGTAAAGTGTGCAATCCCGAAGTCTCGTGTTCGAGTCCGGACATATTCATTAATTTTTATCCGTTAAAACTTACAGCTAGTACCTATCTAAAGCAAATGCCAAAGATGAGACTCGAACCCTAGTCTATTGACTCAAGCACGAGAGCTCGACTCATTGGACTAATGCTCAAATGGTCAGATTTCTATATAAATATAAAGATAAGTAGACAAAGATATATAAAAGAGTATTGATTTTCACACTTTTAGTTTTGATTTGAACACTCCAATTACTGTATTAAACAATTGTACCATATTTGTATGTTGCTTTAAATACTTGTACAATAATGTGTGCAAATAAAAAATAAAAGCGTGCAAATCACAACTCCTTGTAGCAACACTCATAAAACATATTCACTTAGTTGAATGAAGGTGGTTTGGCGTGTATTGAACAAATTTTCGGACTACCTTTAGTGTTTGTGGTTTAGTTTGAAAAGGCTTAAAGTAAGGGAAACTTTCGACCTCAACTCGCTAATATGCATTAAACCATTTGGCATAGTTTCAATGGACGGTGGTTATATTCTACTGGATGCTTCCAGTTTTGCTTTGGTTGTATAGTGCAAAGTAATATAAATATGTAATACGCGTGCACAATGGTGATGGTGTAGAATTGAATACCACTAGCTCAACGTAACCAAGTTTGAGCAATGCTTTGTGAGATTCGAATCAATTTTCAATTTTTTTTTTTTTTTTTTTTTTAAAACAAAATCTTCAAACCAGAAGTCCTTTATATTTGACATCAAAATTAATTCTCTCTCATGAATAATTAGTACAATGCTCAAATTTGTAAATTATACTCGGCATGTTATTTCTTTTTCGTTTTACAAAAGTATTTCAGTATTTCTCATTTGAATATGAGCTTTGATATATGGACCTAAAAAGGGATTTATCGTATAAATGACTTGTACAGTTATAACTAACTGTACAAGTCATTTATGCGGTAGATCTCCTTTGAGGTCCATTTAATTAGGCCCGTTTAGCATTTTTCTCTGAATATACATCAATCTATTTAATTTGGATATTAATCTATTCAGAAGATTTTTAATTCAAGCATCACGTTCGCCAATTTTGGAGTAAATCTCCAGACATTTATATATTCTCACAAGTCTTAGCGTATATGTTTTTGGGAGGACGCATAGAGAAGACTTCGGAAAATAGAGTTTGGGTTTAACTCAACTCTCAAAATAATTGTAGTGATCACCAATAATGAATATACTACCGTCAATTAAACACAATATCAACTTTTCGTTTTACCACCAGTGTAATTTTGACCACAGCTTTAACTCCAAACATATATAGTTTAAACACAAAAACAAAGAAAAAGAAAAAGAAGTCGATCGTCGACGACAAAGTTGGTGCATGAGTTGAAATCTTTGATGAGAGGTGGCATCGGATAAAAAGAAACCCGGGTTAAACTTGTCATTTTTAACCAAATTTTTTAATAAAGATTGTACCTGCAAAACTTTAAAAATAGATATTTACTGGGTGGTACATGGTGACACGGTAGGTTGCAAGTTGTAACTGCAGACAGCTGTTACATATACCAAAGTACTGTACAAATGATTCGTTTACCAGATGTGACGTAACCCTACTTAACTATAGGCAACAAGCCGAATTTGTTTTTGATTTTCAAAGCTAGCATGCTTAGTTCTCGTTTTTATGTTATGTTTTACGTGTTAAAAAAACACACTATTTTTATCTTGTAAATAGTCATTTGGCTAAGCATTTTATCAAGTCATTGTAAGCACCGTCTCTCAAACTTGCATACTCATTATGAATAAACAGATGCTATGTATTTAGCCATTTATGACACCTTTGAGTAGCTAATGCGACAAAATGAACCAGTTTGGTCTCATACCTCCCCAAATTATGTGTTTAAAAAACATATCTTGAGAATGTTTTTGTTTTACTGTAGTATTTAAGTGGATCGTTTCAGCCTTTCATAGCAATATAGCTATATCTATAAAAATAAAAAATAAATATAGCATTAGTTACTCCATCATTAGGAGTTCAGGATAAATGATCTATGACTATGAGGTACGAACTAACTTTGTATACATTATGACAACTTCACATACTAATAATCGTTTTCTGTTTCGGCCTTTCATAACCAAATGGATGTCATTAACCTTCAAATTCATTAGTCCTGAACTTTTATCACAAAAATTGCAACAAAAAAACATTTACAAAATCTTATAGTAATTGTAAAGGCTGCATAAACCAGGGACGGAGCCAGAAAGAAATATGACCGGGTGCGCAAATTTTTGAACCGTAATATAATACAGTTAAAAAGTGGATTAAAACGATGATTTCATTAAAACGATAAATAAATGAACATATTACATTCTAATTAGTGATTCTACGATCTCCCATAGCAAAAAAAACACTTACGTGCACCCTCATTTTTAATATTAATAAGTTCTTCTTTATCTATAGCACAAGTTAAAGCGTCGTTAAAATAATCATCACGCATCCAATTACGCAAATCAGTTTTAATAAGCGTCATTTTAAAAAAAACATCTTTCAACCGTAGCAGTAGCAATAGACAAGAATAAAGCCACCTTCAATTAAGCACTATTTTTTATATATATTGTAACTACGACAACAATAAAAATACCCCAGGACAACACAATTGAGGTACTATTCATATTCTAATATATTATTGACTATCACTTAAACTTATTATCCCTATTTGTCTTAATAGAAATTGCATAGTTATTCACTTATTCTTATTACCCTAAGCCCTTATTGATGATGATAGACTATACGGAACCAACAAATTAGTCAAGATTTCATACAACCAAATGTGGCGGAACTAGAACAATTTTTTCTTTGGGGGCCGAATTTATTTTGGGGGGCCGAATTGGAGATTTGTTTGTAACCTCAACTAGATTACCCCTAAAACTTATAATATTTGCACTAGGTGCCGCAAATTTTGGGGGGGCCGGGACCCTCCCCTGCCCCTACATAGGTCCGCCCTTGCAACCAATCAAAACATGAAAACTTTAAAAGACATAATAAACAAATGAAAGATATATGTTACGACTTACGAACCTGTTTCATCTTTGTGGTGTTCGTTCAATTTGGGATTTTGTAAATTGTTAGGATGATGAATAAACTTGTTCCATTAATAAACCTATTCATCTTTGGGCTTTTATGCTTTAATTTATTAAATTTGTTTCATATTTGGAGTATATTTTTTTTTTGTTTGTAAGTTTACGAACTAAATAACACTAGAGACACATTTTAAAGAACCGGTGCATTTAAGATAAATTTAGAAAAAATCGATAATTTTTTCAAAAATTAACACTATATCAAAAAAATCCATGAGTGCACGTGCACCCGCGGGCACCCCTTAGCTCCGTCCCTGCTTAAAGCTTTGGGTCGTTAGCCTTATCTTTTATATAATAAAAGAATTACATCATTTCGGAGTTTTTTTGACAGAACAATCTTATGGGGAAAAAAATTGGACCAATAGGAGAGCTTGATTTTGACACATAGGCAAAATCAAACAATATGATTCGCCAATAAAAAGTCAAAATTGAGTTGATTTTGGTCAAACTTTAATAAATTTGGTGGAGAATTTGATTAGGGAAAAAAATACATAAAAATATAGGTGTTAAATTTATGAAAATAAAAACTTCAAAAAAAAGGAGGTAATTAATAAAACTTTAGTGTTTGAATTTAAATATAATATATAGAGTTAAGTGTAAATTATAAGTCTCCATATTTTTTAATAACTTTAGATAATACGCAAATAACCCCTTACACTTTATACACCATATACTTTATAATACGAACTTTGTTTACAATTACATGTATCAATATTAGCTCCACACCTTCATCTATTTAAATTACAAAATTTTGTAAATATACTAATTAGTTTTAATATACGTTAAATATTTTTAAAATAAATATTAGTTTTAAACTTTCATCTATTAAAATATATTTTTTTTTACTATATATGTTAAATAAGGACTAATGTTAACCTTTGTTGTGCATGCAAGGGCCTTATACAGACAAAAATGCTGAGAAGATTTACTCATCCCCAGAAAAATGGGTAAGTTGTTTGAATTGCCTATTACGTGGAATACATTTGGTTTAAAACAATTTCTTTAGTATGGGCTATGGGTCAAAGTCGACGAGATTTGGTCCACAAATATTCTTACATTGAATTTTATTTTGCGAAGACAATCTCAAACATCCCTTAAGAATTCTTTGAGTGCCTGATGCAGTGGCGTAACACATGCCATAGGGTTTTTTTTCCCTATGACACCGCCAAACTGTACCTGAGGATGTGCCATTGCTGCACCGTTGGTCCCTTCGCCAGCCCTTTACTTTAAAAAAATAATAAAATAAATAAATAAATAACACAAACATGAAAAACACGACATGAAGATCAAACTATTTTACAAAAAAAATATTTAACATTTATCATTTAAAACACTTATTTAAGTAATTATCTACCACATAAAATCAAAACAAATTAATGTATATATTTATATAGACTAGCAATAATCAATATTTATATAACAAATTTTTTTGTCATAACCCCGTGCGTGCGCGGGTATTATAACTAGTATATAATAGTTATAAACTTCCCCAATTAATCAACAATACAAATATGATTACCATTATTTTAATAGATGGATATGTTTGAAAACTAGTAAACATCTGGCAAGCAATATCCGTGGACCTAAGGAACCAAAGTTAGGACGGATAGAGTTGATTTGGGTATCCGTCCATGCATCTTAATGAAATGACACTAGATGTCCTTGTAGTTTAAAATATAAACATTATTGATCTAATTTGAATGTTTAAACTAGCGGCAAAGAATGACTTATGTGACTCGCCCCAAAGCAGAGGCTTTGCTTCAGTTTGGCCGATTTTCGGCCAAACTTTGAACTACTCAGGCTTCAATGATGCATTGGTAACAAAAATATTTAAACGTGTTATGTCGTTTGTTAGAACATGAAAAACAAAGGAACCAAGTACGACAATTGATTAACTATGAGGGGGACAAGTGGATAATGTCGAATTATTAACTGGCAAAAGCGTGTGCGAATAATATCCAATCTAATATTCTTAGGTACCCAATTATTCTACCCGTTTTAGAAAAACCACCGACTAGAAGTGAGAAGTCAAAAATGTCAACATAACATAAAAAACCGAAATAAAAATACATAATAAACCCAAAAAAATACTGTTCCTTTTTTCTTTTTTTTTTTTTTTTTTTTTTTTTTTTTTTTTTTTTTTCTTTTTTTTTTTCCTCATTTTGAGCTAGTTGTTTGTTATTAAACGGGCTTTCATAAAAAAATCGACCATGATAGACTATTGTGTTTGCCTTTAGGGGTTGTTTATTTTTTTTGTTAGCTAATGGTCCATGTGGGTCCCCCTCCCTTAATGCCTCTTAATGGGGAGTGGATGGTTTTATTTGTCTTGTAGATATAGACTATTTAACAAGAAAATAATATTAAAATATTGATTGGGCCCACTTCCTTTAACACTAAGAGAAATTAAGAGAAAAAGAAACACCCCATAAGTAAGATATAATGAACCGAAAAAGCCGTTACAAAATATCCTTAAC
>LBNU01030882.1:76176-92152 GCA_014162995.1 Artemisia annua | reverse complement strand
AGACGCGGTAAGAGGCAGTAAGATCTTAATGGTCTAAACTGGAGATAGGTGTCTTAATGCTTCTTGTTGCCTCTTGTTGACAGAAAAATAACCAAAATAAAATAAAATAAAAAATAGTACGAGCAAGCAAATGTGCGGTTCAAGCATAAGTTTTTTTTTTTCGTTCAGATGTGGTCAGATTCAGACATTTACGCCTCAGATTCATATTCAGATGTGCGATTCAGATTCAGAGTCTCTTAAAAAACAAACACCACCTAAGTGAAAAAAATATCTTTATAAGCTCTTTGATGTTTAAATAATTTTAAGGTCAAACGGTGTGACCTGTATCTATACTATCTATAATGGAAAAATGGTCAAACTTGAAAAAGTTGAGTCTTGAAAGTTGAGTATTGAAAGTCAAATGTGAGAGAAAAATAATGTAATTAATATTCTTATTAAAACACCCCATTACTTAAAAGTACAATGATTTATCCATATTGTACAACCAATTAAAAACATATCTACCAAATTAAATACAACCAATTAAAACACAAACCGGGTTGACCCGGGACGCTTCAAACCCGGCGGGTTGACCCGGTTTAATTTGACCCGTTTTCGACCCAACCTAGCAAGTTGACCCGGTTTAAATCGACCCATTTTTCGACCAGAACGATTCAACCGGTTGAACTACCTGGGTCGAACCGGGTTTCAAAACATTATCCATTACTTAAAAGTACAATGATTTATTCACATTGTACAACCAATTAAAAATATATCTACCAAATTAAATACAACCAATTAAAACACAAACCGGGTTGACCTAGGACGCTTCAAACCCGGCGGATTGACCCGGTTTAATTTGACCCGTTTTCGACCCAACCTAGCAAGTTGACCCGGTTTTACCCATGTTGTGAACCATATCTTTTTTTTCATTAGTCAAACAGACTTTGTATTTAACCATGAACAGTGCGCAAAACAGTGTTCTCCCCACTTTTGGACCACGAATCATGGGATTTAGGTACTCTAATCATGTTGTTAACCACCCCAGCTTTGCAGCCCCCTTCCTGGGGTTTATATATATTGTATAATACCCTAATTTAAGAAGGAGATATATGAAATTGCCCCTAAAAACTAGCATACCAAATTTTATGTCGGGGTTAGTATGGTATAGCCGAAAACAAACGAGTAAATGAATGAATTTTTCTTATTTAAGTTATACAGGGAAGGAGGGTATTTGATCAGGTTTAGCATCGTCAAGCCTGAAGGCCATGTATGGTTTTAGGATATGAGAATTGAGGAATGACTTTTCATTCTTCATATGGATGTTTAGTTAGTAAGCCTAAACCACCACCAAATTTCCTGCTAATAAAGTCTTTAATTTCCTTCAAGAGGTAACGGGTTCAAATCTCAGTAAGTGTCTACATTTGAGGTGGTTAAGAAATGGTCGAAAACGATCTCGAAATTAACTCGACGAAGTTGCGTACATCTTAGTCAATATAAATATTGGAATCAAACCCACAAACTTGGGTAACAAAGCAAAAAAATAAATAATTAATTAAATAAGAAAAAATCCATTTATTTAATCATATTATAAAATTCAACCACAATACTTATCTTTGTAAGCAGGGTCGTCTCATAAAATTCGGGTACTCTATACCATAATTAAAGATAGACCCCGTAATTCCATAAATACAATGAATAAGAATTACTCGATGATCATAAGTGTTTTTTGTGCTATTTTTGTGTTGTTTGGATTTCGTATATGTTTTGCTTATATGAAGACGAATGACCAAATTTCATTTTGCATGACATTTCGGTGATTCGGTCATTAGGCTCTAAAAGAAGGCCCTATATACTTTGGCTTTTATATAAACCGGTGCCCTTAACATTTGAGGCCCTGTGCGCTGGCCCAAAACCGGTTCTATTTGTAAGTCAAGACTCAAGATTACGTGTGTAACCTACTAACATCTTATCTAAAGTTAGTCACATGGGTTAACTAATGATTTGATCAAGGACAATAATTTCTCATTAACTTCATCTCAACATCAAATCATTCCTCTTCATGTTAAACTCTCATAACCTTTACCACTTTAACGATCTTGTATTCTTACCATTTACATATACCATTTTAAACACATCTAATCAACACCACGTCATGTTGCATGTAATGGTGACCATGCATGAAAACCATCCAGTGTTGCAACCACTTTAAGTGGATTGTAAACGGGTTAAACAAAGTTACAACTATGTTGATAAATTAAATTTATAAATTTCTTACTTTAAATTTTTTTTTTTTTTTTTGGTTTCAAAACGGGTAGTCGAGATGATGGTCAAGTCAAATGACTAGGATCCGTTTATAAATGACTTAAGTGAGCCTATTTATCACATAAATATATATACAGTAACTTGTTTAGATTTAACTCAACCATGTTTAACCCCCCCTTTTTTTTTTTTTTTTTTAAATGTGTGTGTAGCTAGGTATGTTGTGAACTTGTGGGTGGAACCCACTTAAAGAGCTTTGACCCACCTTGTGAAAGACCTTTGACTCATGTACAGTAAAAAATAAAGTTTAAATTATTTTATAGTGTTCAACAAAAAACATGAACATGATCTTTGTCTAAATATACATCAACATCATCATCTTTGACATCTCCAATAAATATGAACACTCCTTGCACAAGCCAAGTAAAACGGGGATAAACTATATCACGCATAAACGCCTTTGACAGTTTAGTGTTCCAAGCAAACGTGAGATGTGTAAACCACATGCCATCCGTGAATGTGTCGGATTTTTTCTGATCATTCGGTGCTTAACTACATATGGCATTTAGAAACTATACATTACGGAGTATATCATTTTTAGGATAATCCTTTATATATATATGTACGTCGCAACAAGACTTAAACAGATTTGACATAAAGTAAGATGTGCTATATGGCATGTTAATGGTTAATAGTTTGCAAGAAAAGACCACCAGTTTATGATTCAAAAAATGAGCTCAAATGAAACATGCTAGTTGTTTTGCACTCAAGTCATAAACTCACAACTATACATGAGCTCAACAGGACTTGTATCAAAATGGATCAATTCCATGAATCAACTAACGAGGAATGAATTTCTCATGACTTGTTTATTCAATTTGCATGATACTGGTATAATAAGATGTACTTAATTAATTATTGTTTCTAAAGAGTTAATTTGCTTAACCACATGATAATGCAGCATGTAATGTAGAAATGTCACCGTAGCATAGACACAAATCCATTCAAGAAGTAAAAAACAGGCTTGGTATATTGAATCAGAAAACAGAAACAAGGATACCGCCATAACATAGATGGAATTATCATATTCAGATAAGAATATGAGAGAACTAGAAAAACGAAGTAAGATCATCATAAGATTCATACAAGCACCTCACAAAGTTAACACTGAAACCATAAAGTCTGCAATACGACATAGAAACTTCTTAAATAGTGAAACATCATATTCAAAGAGCAGTACCATAACCTTCGTCACAAGTCTAAGGAAAATGATTGGGAAGCCCAAATGTATGCCTAATCGTCATACATGGCCATATGCACATCTGGTTCCTGAAATAACAAAATATACAAGTTAATCAAAAGAATAAGTGTAGAACTGTAACAAAAAAACAATGATATGATTTTTAACCAAGAAAGAACCACATACCTGATCATCAAGGTACTTCTTCACCTTTTCTGCCAAGGGAAAAGAGTAAAAAATAGCCTCCACAGCAAGAGCAAGAACGTTCTTGTAGCTATTAATCAGCATGTGAGGAGCAGCTGCTATGGCTGGATAATGGACAGCCAATGCTAGAGAAGTAAGCTCGGATACTCCACTAGCAAACTTGTCAACAAGGTCATCCTCGGTCAGGTCGAGTACCATTGGGTCAAAAACAGAACCATTGTCGTAAACAGAAGTAACGACAAGACCATAAGAGAATGGCCTAATGCCAAGTTTTGCAAGCAGAGCAGCCTCAGACGAACCCACTTTGTCACCCTTCTGGATGAGCTCAACAGGGGTGATGATTTCGACAGTTCCCTTGTTAATCTTGGTTGGAATGTTAAGAACCTGTAACAATTTATCACTTATAGTCAAAACTATAGTAGAGTAAACTGAATATACATAACATTAGAATCGTAATTAGTATAGTAACCTGGAAGAAAGAGGTCTGAGATGGGTCAAGACCAGTGTTTCCTGGAGGAACGACCACGTCCACCGGGGCAACTAGACCAACACGAGCAGGAGCTCCAACCTAAATCATACAAAATAAGTTTTTAATCATAAAACCACGATAACGAAGAACATCCTAACATATTTATGTCGTAAATCTCACCTTGTACTTAGCAACTTCCTCGCGAACTTCCTTCAAATCACCCTTGGTAAAGATCAACCCAACATTTCCCTTTTAACATTTAAAAAAGAAAAAACCAACAACAATAGCCTCAGTAATATACTCAATATCGCAATCAATTCTCACATATATACAAACAAAATAATTATTAATAGAGGCACTAAACAAAAAGTCTAACCTACACATTTTTTTCTCCACACTTAAAAAGTGTGCGTAAAATTTAATTAATTTATTAACACTTAATAATTTGTAAAAAATGGTTGCATTTATAAGTGTGAAAATAATTGTAAAACAATAGATTTTCCCCACTCATAATCGTCTCATAAAAAAGTTCACATTTTTAAGTATGGAGAAATTTAAGAAATGGCCACACTTACAGGTGTGGAAGTCATTTGTAACACCCAAATACCCACACTTCCTAAGTGTGGAGAAATTGTGAGTTACAATTAATTTTCACACTTAGGGCTAGATTTCTCCGCACTTAAAAATATGAACTTTTTTTTATATAATTATAAGTGTCGAAGATCTATTGTTTTATAAGGTTTTTTTTCACAACTTATAAACGTAGCTTTTTTCACACAATGTAGCTTTTTTTCCACATTATTAAAGGGGGTGTTTGTTTAAGCTTATATGTAGGCTTATGAGCTTATTTGATTTTGGATTATATTTCATAAGCTCCAATTTTCCAGCTTATTTTGAGACTTATGAGCATATATAAGTTTATCATATCAAATAAACTTATATAAGCCCACAAGTCTCAAAATTTACGCCGAAAAATTGATGCTTATGAAATATAAGCCGAAAAACAAATAAGCTCATAAGCCGCATAGAAGCTTAAACAAACACCTCATAAGTGTTAATAAACTAATAAAATTTTACACACTTCTTAAAAGTATGTAGATTAAACTATTTTTTTTAAGTGAGAATCGGGATCTGATGAAAAATGGCCTTCTAAGCATGAAATAATGAGAAATCACATAAGAAATGGCCTTCTGATTATTTTTTTTAAAAACTATTTTTATACTTATCATTGTAGTTATTATTTCTCACATTGTCAGGAAAACAAATATGTCTCACCTGATCCCGTATTCTATCACTAGAAGTCTAGATCTATAACTATGAATCTAGTATAGCAATCATAAAATCCACAAATAACAAATTTTAGTATTACTTACAACAAGAAGAGGAATGAGACTAAGATAAGCCTCATTTCCAGTTTTCTCAGAATGCATCCTAACAGAACGTTTCATCATAGTATTCTTGCCCATTAAAATCACAGAATCACCTCTTAGACCACTACGTATGTTCTGCAACTGATTTGATCCCACATTGTCAGCAGCCACAACAAGCACTTGACTAAAATCATCTAAAAGTTGACACAGCTTAGCATCATAAGCAATTTTCTTATCAGCCTTTGATAATTTCCTAACCATTTTGTTAAGCAAGTGGAAATTATTAATGTATGAGAGGATGTTGGTTTAAATGAAACTAAAAGGTCTAAGAAATGTAGTACTAGTTGCAACTATTTATCATGCATGTGTTTAGTTATAGTTTTAAAAAAATTTAGATAATTTTAATGTTATTTGATAGGTTAAGAGTGCATTTTGAAAGTTCTTTTATTTAGAAACTATGTATATATTAAACTTGAATATTTTTTTATAAAACCGTACATATGTCAAAAGTATATCAATATTGGGCTTGTTTTGTTCGTTATCGAGAGGGCTTTTTGCCAGTATTTTTTTTATTCAAGCAACCGGTACGTATCTGTTAGATATTTGGCAAATAAAATTTGTTATATTTCAACGTGTGATCCGTAACTATAATTTATATTAAAGAAATGTTTGTTACATTTTTTAATTGTGAACCAATGATGGCGCTGGTAAAAATTAAAAAAAATCTAGTACAAAAATAAAAAGGGGCCTTAGCAAAATGACATTGGACAACAGTAAGCCCACAAAAAAACTATATTTAAAGAGACCTCAAGGCAATTAGTAGTATACAAGTAAGAAGACGCCCGCCGCGTTGCGGCGGGAGTTTTCAATATAGTTTTACGGTTAAGCTAACTTTAGTTGTCGATAAAGAGGTCGTAAATATTGGATCGTATATGTTACTAATATGGCGGTCTATTTTCCGTTTAACTGTGTTTGCAAAAAAGTCGTATTTAGATCAGCGTATGGCTTTAATAATAGCAATAACATTTAGTGAAACATTTGTTTTCTTTGATACAATAATTGGCATTCTTATTAATATAACAGCGGGCTATTTGTTGGACAAAAGCGAGGCCAGTAAGAGACTAATATTTATTAGAATATTATAATACAAATTTGGTTGGTTGTTGACGGCTTGACGCTAAATATCCAAATTATTTTATGCTGGCTTTTCGTTTATTGATGCTACATATCCAAATTTTTTATGTTGCCCTTTCATTATCAACCATCAGCAGGCCTGTGATACTAGGCTAATAAGGAGCCAAAAAAAAAACAATATTTTAATAAAATAAGCCCATCTCAAGGCAATTAGTATGTATATATAATATTCTTTTGTATCAAAATGAATTTGTATCAATATAAGTACAACCATCCAGTGGTTGACTCTTTGAATGATTTTATATTGCTGCAATTAAGTTTATGAAAAATATATTTTTAAAAGGTGTTGTAGATCATAATTTGATATCTGTAATGTATTTGCACTATCAGATATGATTTGATGATTTATAGCGGATAACAACTCTATGGCAGTGATTCAGTGTTTGGCTATATATCTGTATGAAAATGAATTGATGCCTGTGAAAAGGCGCTTTAGGCTGGGTGATTAAATAATTTGTAATAGTGATTTGTGAAATGCCGTGAACATTTGAGTCTAATGTATTAAATGGTAAATGGCATAGAGGATAAGTATGAAAAAAGAAAATAAGACTATTTTTCCAAAAATTAATGTACTGTTTAAAAACTGTAGTAAGTTTGTATATAGATTCTTGGTATGTGGCTCAGAGTGTTCACCTTTTAAACTGTTAAAAATGCAACCAAGTATTAGTCTTAAAAGGTCTGCATATACTTTGTTGTTTTCTGTAACTTTAAAAAATACTTGGTAGGTAGAATATTTTTTACTGTTTTGCATGGGAACTATATGTTAACTATTCACTGTTTTAGTTTAGTTAGAGTAATTGGTTTAGCTAGTATATGTGTCTATATAAGTAGTGGCCTGAGTATGAAATTTAACATACACTTTCTTGCTTTCTTTAAAAAAGTTCTCTTAACTAAAACATGGTGTCGACACCAAATTTTGATGAGCTAAAAGACATTTTTTTTTTTATGTATGTGAATGATAAGAAAAGTGAAAGAGAAAATGCATATAGTCATATGAGTAAGGATCAAATGAGAAATATAATTAAGATGAGAAGAATGAGAAGAAACCACAACTACAAATATTAGATGCACTCACAAAAATAGATTTATCTCCCTATTATTTCTCTTTCCTTATTTAAAATATGTGGCCACAATTTTTTCTCATTCTTCTCATTTCAATAATTCTTCTCACTAGATCCATACTCATAGTCATATACCATAACATGACACTCTGGGCTAATGCTCAAAGAACCCTTTCATGACAATTTTAAAGGCTTTGATACATTATAAGATACTATTTTCGTTACACTAGTTATAATGTCCGCGCACGCACGGGTTTTTTTTTTAAATTTTGAATGATATATTTTTATTTATTAAAAAACAAATAATTTAATTTTTATTTTGTTTGATTTATGATTTTTAATTGTAGTTTTTTATGATTAAAGATAATCATTTAAATCTTATGTATATTTTTTGTATTTATCTTCTACTTGTATAGTATATCAACAAAACGAATTTAAAAACTTATAAATTAAATAATAATTAACATATTACCTAATAAGGAAATATTCTTTTTTTTCAAAATGACAAAGTACCCACTAGGGGTTTTGTTTTATTATATATATATATATAAGAGATTTGACCATTTTTTATCAATCAAAAACTAATTTATGTTTTTATCTATTTAATATTTTGAAATTAACACAAATGAATTTATATTTTCTTTCTTTATGAGCTGAAACTCAAATATTGTTATCAACGAAAAGAACAAGAGGTCCTTCTTGATGACGATTCCTTCATGAACATATTCACACTCTCACTAAGAGCGCGTAGATCGTTCAATTATTTCTGGGACCATATGCAACAATTAGTAGTTCGATATCTCAATATATCGTTTTTATATAATAACGAGCGGGGAAGCCCGCGCGTTGCAGCGGGTGTTTTTTTTTAGCGTTATATAGTTATCGTGTTTATAAATTTTTATTATTAGCATTTTTTTTATTAGTATTATTATTATTATTATTTTTTTGATATCAGTGGTAAATAAAATGTGTTATTTTGTTTAGTTATGTTTGGGTTTTATAGTTATGTATGGGCTGTAAGCTTTTGTTGGGCCTTAGGGGATATATTTTTTTGGGTTTCTGGGCTCTAGAATATGACGTGCAAGTAAAAAGGGTTATTAGGTTTTCTTTATTTTATACATTTGGGGATACGACTGAAAGGGGGATCTAGGGTTTGCTTCTCATTCGGTGTAAATCCGTTACTTTCTCAATCACTGTAGAAAATCTAGTTAAATTAACAAAGATGGCGCCTAAATTTCCTAAGTGCATGAAGATTGCCCATCAGATTGGTGATAGAAGGATTGATAAGGTTCTCCATGAGGTTTTTTCAAGAGAAAAAAAGGCATACATGAGTCAAGAAGCAAATTACTTTGAAATTATCGATGAGATACTGGCGAGGGTTCAAGAGAGGCATGGGGTTATTTTGGAAATGAAAAAGTTTGTAAGTGAAAATGTTTTAGAAGAAGCTTTGGCAGATTTGAAGGCGGCGGAGCAGGATGACTTTGCAGAGATAGGGCGTTTGATGGAGATGGCGCATGCTGCTAGTGCTCGTGTTGGTGAGAAATGTAAGATAATGAAGAAACTTAAAAAAATTTAGCTGCTTTGGGTCTGCTATTGTCTTTTGTTGTGTGAAAGCTCTGGGTTGCTACATATGGGTATCGTGTCTGTAGTTTTAGTGTGGGGTAGCTAAAAATGGGTATGGCGTAGGTTGTTTATGTTCGTAGTATGAGTATGATGTCTGGAGTCGTAGTTGTATTTTGATTCTGGATAACATGTGTGTTTCTATAAATAAAAATGCATGTTTTTAAGTCATTTTTTTGTTACATACATTAATTTTTATGCTCAATTTTTGTATATAAGAGTACCTTTAGATAGTTTTAGTCTTTTCTGGGTGTAGTTGCAGCATTAAAATTGTGTAAATTTTTATTGACGGATGAGTAAGAATGATTTTTTTATTAGTTTGGTTTGTTTAGGTTATGGATGATAGTGTTTGGCTGTAGTAACCATGAATGTTGTTGTTGATTAATTATGTTTTTTAGTAGTTTTAAAATGCTTTGTCAGTAATAAGTTGGGTGGTTCTAATTAGATGGGTAAGTTGTGTTTTTGAGTTATTGATGGTGAAGCTTGTAATATTTGTGTATAGTGAAAATGATTGCCATCATATGGCTATTTAGATGTTAAATAAATAATATGTTTATGAACACTATGATGAAGTTGTGTAACAGTTATTTTATAAAAAAGGGTGAATCCTTATTGATGTTTTTCTAAATATTTATCTGTTAAAATGTTTCCGACGATTGTTTGGTTGAAGGAAATCCAGTTATGTATTATATTTGAAACTGTATCATTTTGAAATGAACCTATGCAATAGACATTTTAACTTATAATGATAGTTATTAGTAGAAAATCTTCGAAACAATCAATATCACTTCTGATCTAATTTGGTTTTAGTTATCTGTTTGATCAAATTTTGCTTATTATATTGATATGATATGTCTCTTATGCTCTCATCACTCTAACTGAATTATTGATCTGATATGTGGTCACACTATATCACTATAACTGAATTTTATTGTTTATTCTTCTGTATCAAAATGAATTTGTATCAATATAAGTACAACCATCCAGTGGTTGACTCTTTGAATGATTTTATCTTGCTGCAATTAAGTTTATGAAAAATATATTTTTAAAAGGTGTTGTAGATCATAATTTGATATCTGTAATGTATTTGCACTATCAGATATGATTTGATGATTTATAGCGGATAACAACTCTATGCCAGTGATTCAGTGTTTGGCTATATATCTGTATGAAAATGAATTGATGCCTGTGAAAAGGCGCTTTAGGCTGGGTGATTAAATAATTTGTAATAGTGATTTGTGAAATGCCGTGAACATTTGAGTCTAATGTATTAAATGGTAAATGGCATAGAGGATAAGTATGAAAAAAGAAAATAAGACTATTTTGCCAAAAATTAATTTACTGTTTAAAAACTGTAGTAAGTTTGTATATAAATTCTTGGTATGTGGCTCAGAGTGTTCACCTTTTTTTTTAGTTGCAGGTTTTCTTTTTATTTGTTTTATTTACTGTTTGTGTAAATAAATTTTTTTAAACTGTTAAAAATGCAACCAAGTATTAGTCTTAAAAGGTCTGCATATACTTTGTTGTTTTGTGTAACTTTAAAAAAATACTTGGTAGGTAGAATATTTTTTACTGTTTTGCATGGGAACTATATGTTAACTATTCACTGTTTTAGTTTAGTTAGAGTAATTGGTTTAGGTAGTATATGTGTCTATATAAGTAGTGGCCTGAGTATGAAATTTAACATACACTTTCTTGCTTTCTTTAAAAAATTTCTCTTAACTAAAACATGGTGTCGACACCAAATTTTGATGAGCTAAAAGACATTTGTGGTTCTAGTGAGTCAAAAGATTATTTCAAGTTTCTGTTTGTCCAAGAGGAGGCTGAGAATGAGGGCAATATTAAGAAAATTATTGAATGGTGTGATGGGATGCATGAAAAAATTGCCAAGTTTGGGGCAATGCTTGAAGAAGGCCAGCGGTTTAGCCACTTTGACACGGCGCATTGGGATGGGATGGAATGCCTCGTTGAGGCCCAAGCTAGAAATGGAGTTGTTCTGCAGGCGCTCCTTCGCTTGTTAGATGTTCTCCGTGCAGCTCGTGATGAGAAACGCAAGCATGTGTCAGTCATGGAGGTCCATGAGTAGTTTGAGTCGATGTTTTAAATAATGTAGGACCGTCTTGTGTAATAGTCTAATGTAGTTTTTATATTTTGAGTAGGTATGCTGTTGTGTTGATTAAGATGTGAATCTTAATCGTTTGATTGGCTATTGTATGATATGAATGGTATGAATAAAAGCCATATGTTTGTGTGTTTTGTTGTAATTAAGTTTTTTTACTTTTGTTATTGTTATTTGTTTTTCTGTTTGTGTTAGTAAACGTGTGGAGATTTATAAATTAAGTAAAGTTGATAATAGATAACATATGATGGTCTTAGATACATGATCCATGGTTGCATATATTGCAACTATATTACAAAAGATTGTTAAAGTTATTCATAGTCATTAGTTGCACTTTTATAGTGCTAATAGTTTTAGGGATTACACATATTTACAATAACAGTTTTTTAGGCAACGACTTAACGTGTGGTAGACAAAAGTATGGACTGAGCATGCTGTTGTTTTCTTTTTGGTCACATCATTCTTTTTTATTCTTCTTTCCATCTCCTGTTTTTTCTTGAAAGAGTTGTCGCTTAGCTGTTGTACTTTTTGTAGTCTCTTGGGCAGATGTCTTTGCTGATGGTTTACTGAGTGATTCTTCTTCTGTCGCTGGTGTACTACCTGTGACAGCTAGAAAGTTGAACATTTAGGAAGTATTAATTTGGTATTTTTTTTATGTGTGTCAGTATGTTATGTAAAATTTTGAACCTGCAAGCTGCATAGCTACTTGTTTTCCATGCCTTGATCTTGTTTGCATGTATGTGTATGTTGGAGATGCTGCTTGTATTTCTTCGCCTGTCCAAAAAAAAGAAAGAAAAAATGAGTTTGGTGGTTTAGGTTATAATTGGCTGTTTTTCAGTAACTTTTAGAACTAAATGATTATTTACCTTCAATATTTTGCTCTTGTAGTGGATTCCATTTTGGCGATTCTGGAGTTTCTGTTGGTTGGCTGACTGGGATGATGCTGGTTGCCAATTCTGGTTCTGCAAGGGAGACTTGCGATACGGGTGACAGCAAAGGTGTAGGACATGGTGGTGATGTTGCTGGTGGAGAGTACTCAACTGTGGCTGTTGTTTGCTGTTCTTCAGGTACATCTATTTCAATGTTTTTAGATGATTGTTCTATTGTTCTTGAAGCTGGTGCATGATGAACAAAATCAAAAAAAATTTATGAATTTGGCATGGTTAGTATGTGATAGCTTATTTATACAAATTTTTGAAAATAGTTTTTACCTGATGGTCTGTCTGTGATCTGGGATGTTGTTTCTGGTATGTCAAGTATTCGATGTAAAATAAATGTAACTGGTGCTTGTCTTGAATTTGTGTTGTAATGAAATTGGAAAATATGTCTTTTCCCAATGGTTGCTAAGATTTTTTCGGGAAAGTCTCGTGGGTCTGGATTTTCCAATGAAGCAACCAACGCTTGACAACTAACACCCACAATGTCGTCTGCTTTTGGTGAGAAAAATGTCATCGTTATTGTGGCCGTTGTGTCTGTCACAAATGCTTTAAAATTGTACCTGCATAGAAATTTTAATGACATAAGATAAATATATATTATGAAAACGTAATGTGTACTATAGTGTTACCTGTAAACCGGAGATGATAATTCTCCATGTATTTTGCATTCTGTGATTCCTTCATTAATCTGTATTTTGTTTGGGCATGCTGGACATGAAGGGTAGTACCATTCTCGCGATGTGTCAAGACCCGTGATTGTTCCTTCGCAAGTAAAGCGGACATCCTTTATTTTAAATGCAACAGTAAATCAAAGTTAGTTTGTTTAGGTATTTTTTCTGGACCTAAAAACAAAATATGTATAAAAAATGATTAAAACTTACGGTATGAGTCAGTGGGTTTTCAGTCAGAAGTTTAGAAAATGGTATCCTATTCCTCATCTTTTCCTGTTCTTTGTCTTGGTATGGGTGCCTCACAACCTGTAGTGGTGGATTTAGATCGAATGCGGCTTTGTATCTGTGTAATATTAATGGTATAAGTAATCAGGGGTTTAGCAAAAAGGTTTATGTATAAGTAAACTTAAAATGTGGTAGTTACTCTGCTTTGTATTGCGTAAGTTCTGGAATAGCTGGATTAATATAGTAGTAAGTTGCTGGTGTGGACGATAGCTGTAAGTTGTTTCTGAATCGTCCAACTCGGCAGGAACTGACTGCTATTATTACTGGCTTTTCCAACGCATCAATTTTTTCTTTAGGGAAACTTTCAGCGAGGTCGTCCCATAGTGTTAGCTCGACTGAATTGCGGCTGTGTAGTTTGTTATAGGTTAGTCTCTATTATATAAAAATTTTCAAACTTAGGTGTCGGATACTTACTTGAGATTTTGTATTTCTATTCGTCGGAGTACCATCTGGTCTTTGTTTGGGTTTCCCCATTCTTCTTTTTCTCCTGAGCTGATGTAACACCCAATGTAATCTGTAGTTTTTTTAAAAAAAAAGAATGGTCAATATTATTAATTTTTTAATGTATAACCTTATGTTAATATGAAAAATAGAGAATAAATAGTTTACCAGTTAGAAGCGGATACGCTTTCTGAGACTTGTCGTCTGGGTCAACCACTTTGTAAGGCAACCTATTGTAGGAAATAAAACGAAAATAATGGTTTGGAAATCCTACAGATGGTATACTGTCAAACTTTGTGAATCTTGTGAACGAAAGAGATGTTCCGTTTTCCAACGTTTGTTGCCAATTGCTTGTAGGAGTACATGTGAACCCTGAGATTCGATATGTTTTCCCAGGGATAAGATAAGTTGTGAACTGTTTCTTTTCACTAACTTCCATGTTTGCCTGTATTGCGTCACCCTGTTGATACAAAAAAATTTTTTTAGAAAAAAACATATAAAATCAAGATCATGTATTTAGTAACCTATATTAGAATTACCTGTCTATCTAGTAAGATCGCATGGTAACTTTTTTCAGTAATATCTGGTGGGTTTCTGCCAATCCATGAACGGTAGATTTTTGCTTCAAGAACTCTGTTTCGGCTTGTTGGGTTTAAGTCTCTAATAAATGCTTCAGTCATTCTGCATAAATGAATGAAAATGGTTAGTATCAGTGTATGTTATATGTTTAAATGTAGCTAAGTAGGCAACAACAGGCGGTGTATTGCATATAATGTAACAGTTATGTTGTATAATCTATGGGCTACAGAATGGTAACTTAAAAAGTAGACTGGCTATGTATAGTGTGAATTGAGTATACGCATACAACAAATAGTAAAATCACAGAATATTAAACTAATTGTCAGTATGTAGTTAAAATAAGTAATATGAACCTGTAGTGGGACAATTGTATGTAAGAATTGCCTATATACTATATTTTTAGTCATTTGTGGTGGGTATTTACTATTAGGTGCCAAAAGGATTTTTAAACCGTTAGGTGATGTAGCGCGGGATAGTGCAACATATAGCTGGCCATGGCTGAAAACTGGTTGTGGTAGAAACACGCCTATTTTGTTGAGTGATTGACCCTGACTTTTATTTATTGTCATCGCATAACACACTTTTACTGGAAACTGTTTGCGTTTGAAAATGAAAGGGTAGTTTGGGTCTTTGTGTGTAAGTGGGATTCGTGGAATGTAAACTTTTTCTCCAACTCGTGTTCCTGTAATAATTTCTGCTTCAATAAGTTTTGACATGAGATTTTTGACAATCATTCTTGTGCCATTGCAGAGACCGCCCTCGAGGTTCACATTTCTGAGCAACATAATTGGTACTCCAGCTTTTAGTTCAAGTTTGTTAGGTGGCAGACCCGGGAACTTAAAAATATTGAGATACTCTGGTGGGTATAACATCTCGGTTGCAGCTGCGTCTCTTCCAACAGGTATTGCTTCATCTGAACTAATATAGGTTGTAGGTTCTCCTTGTAAGGTTGATAGAATTTTTTCGTTTATCGCATCAGCTGTTTCATTTTTTGGATAGACGATAGCTTTTTCTTGTAAAACCTTGGCTGTTGGTTGTTTCAATGTTTGCTCGTCATAAATAAAATTAATAAGCTCTTGCATACCGTTGTCATCATTCGGTATCTGATATTTTGCAGGAATTGGTATCCACTTACTTTCCTCTGGATCTTCTTCATCAGGTTCACCTATTTTTCCGTCACCGATGTCTAACAACCATTTGGAGAACTCTGCTGCTGCTGCCCTCTCATCTTCATTCAGGTTCGCTTTTAACACTCTCATGTTACGTGTAAGCCTGTACAATTTAAAATACCGCCATAAGTGTGACCTCGCAATTGATGAGCCTATCACCTGAGACTTTGTTGCTTTTTTTTTAACTGGCAATGTTTGCCTGAAGTCTCCACCTAACATGATGGTTTTCCCGCCGAATGGTTTTTCTGGCTTGTTCAAAATATCTCGTAATGTTCTGTCAAGTGCTTCAAAACATCGTCGGTCATTCATTGGCGCTTCATCCCACACAATAAGATCAGTTTCGCTAACCAATTTTGCCATCATTGTATTTTTTTT
>LBNU01030882.1:40027-73718 GCA_014162995.1 Artemisia annua | reverse complement strand
AGAAGAAAGATAAGGGAGGTGGTCATGCAAATTGCACGACCAGGTCACTAGAATGATGTTCCCAAGCAGAAGCACCATAATCAAATCTACTAGCGTTTAACGTCACGCCTGGATAGTAGGCTGTTTTCAACTCTCAGAATAAATACCAGGAAATCCACAACCAACTTTTTCGTGGTCAATCAGCTAAACCGGTTAATCGGAAAAAGGAACAATCCGCGGCTGTTGGATCGGTTAATCGGAAAAAGGAACAATCCGCGGCTGTTGGATCGTATAGTACGGATGGGCCATGTTTACATAAGCTATGTATTGAACGTTTGGGGTGGTCGATCGTTTGGTTCCCACGTTTTGGTAAGGACCCCAAAGTGTGATCCGAGTCATGAGTTGGGGTAGCATTCACGAGTCGACTTGGTTGATTTGTGTCAATTATCCGAGAGGATAATTGACTTGGGTATGAAGTTCCTAGGCCGGGTCTGGGAGGTGTTACTTGGGATTAGCTTGTATTGGCTTGGACCATTTCGAGGGAATGGTCAAATATTTATAGGAAGTCCTTTAGGGTTGTGAGAACCCGTAAAGGGAATCTGATGGTCCACGTGGTGACCATCGAGAGAAGTATTGAGGAGAGCACGCGGTGCTTGTCCAACGATCTTGGAAAGATCGCTAGCGTGTCTCCTGCCTGGACATGTTTGGCAGGCAGGCTTTGTCTTGGCGTTGCCTGGGAAAATATTCCCCATGCTTTTGTCAGAGTTAGACCTTGTTGGGGTGGTTTTTAGGCCGAGTCTAAAGTGTATCAGCCCTAGCCGAGTGGGCTAAAGGTTCTATACGCTATCACCCCATTTCCACTAGATGAAGATCTTGGGCCATCATTGTTTCTAGGGTTTTCAACATTGTCAATTTTACCGGACATCTTAGGATCTTGATTTAAAAAATCTTTGAACAAGTTTTGTTGTTTTTGAAAGAGATTTTGATTTCAAACTCGCTCTGATACTAATTGTTTGTGCCAAATTATGTTTGATTTGTGAAACAAAGATTAAAACAATTTAAGTATAACACAGAGATTAACTTTTCAAATGTGTAAAGCTTTATTGATTTATAATCCAATTATTATAAAGTGTTATGGATCACACTTGTTGAATGATAATGTATGGATTATTCTTTGAACAAGTAAACTTAATGACTATCAAGTTTACAAGCGAACTTGTTGACTATCAAGCTTACAAACAAACTTGTATAGACTAGCTGATTGTACCAGCGCTCTACTTTAATTAGAAAGACTTTTTTGTCCCACTCTTTTGCTTTATCAAGTAAGTCCCGCCTAAACACTTATAAAGATTCAGAGCTCTTCTCAATTGGTAATCTCAAAGAATAATCAAGTCCATCACGGTAATGTCATCCCCTGATTCACTTTAAACTTTCAGCGAGTTCCTTTTACATATCAGCTGATATCCATGTAAGTTGATGAGTATGTCTTCAAGTGGTCTTTGACTTTCTTGACGATGACTATGACTTTGACTTTCTTAACGATATCTTATGAGCTAGTTATCTTACTTAGTCTAATTTATGTTCAAATCTTAGTCAGAGACCACTAGGCACAGAATTGGCCCAACAGTTCTATCAGCCGCTATACACCGTTGTTTTGCACGGGTACTCGTCTAGTTTGAGTCAATATCCAATCAACAATTCCGGAAAGTTGACTAAAGATCAAAATATTAAAATAATATAGAAATGAGATGAGTTTATAGTGTTTTAAGAATTATTTTTATTAACGAATTTTTTAAATCAATAAAATATAATACTAGCTTTGCTTTATAACTCTAATTTGTTGTTTTATTAAAACTTAACTACACCAGTCACTGCCACTTTAGCTTTTTAATTTAGAATATATTATGTTTGTCCATACAAATATAGAACATAACCTAACACAAATTTCGAGTTTAATGAAAATGAAATGACAAAAGAGGTTTGTTAGTTTTAGAGGAATGAAAAGGTTTTTGTTGTTTAAAATACAGAAAAAAGAACAAAAAAAAGTAATGACCCGGTCGGGTTTATCGTACCGGGTCAATGAAAAACCGCCGGCTCAATCCGGTTCTTAAATAAGCAAAAACCCTGCCAAATCCGGCTCGGTTTCCTAACCTGTTTCCACTTCAACCGGTTAAACCAGCCGGGTCGACCCAAATTTTAAAACATTGGTTAAATGTATATTTAAAGCTCGGTAAATACTCTAAAAAGTTACGATAGATATACACATGGTTAGAGCATCCACAATGCATAGCTTTTCTAAAGACTTTTCACTATTTGAAAAAGTTATTCAGATAACTTTTTGCATTGAGAGTAAAGACTTGTTGTGGCAATAAATGTGAATAACTTGAGAAACTCCAAGCGTTTGATTAATAGCTTGGAGCTCTTATTGAAGAATTAATTTTCCATCATCAATCCTTTCTTTAGTTCTTCAAAAGCTTTTGTTAAAACTTGATGCATTGGGTTAATTTGTGAATGGCAAAATGATTTGTATACTCAAATTTTTTATTGGGACACTCCTTCATATACATTAAACTGTTAGTATTGTGAATATACACTATTTTAACTGATTGTACATATGAGTGTATCAATCAAAAAATGAAGTGTGACAATTATCTTTTTTTTGTGAATATGACTTTACAAAAGCTTTTTACAACCAACATTTAACTGTATTAAATGCATTAAATTTTTTATGCTTTTCCAATCACCATTTCCACTTTTCTTTTCCAATCACCATTTCCAGTTTTCCCGAGAATCCTTTCAAATTTTTTTCCTCTTCTTTCTTTAACATCATCACCATTATTTATTAGCTTTGAACCTTCCACTTCTTCAGTTACTCCAACAATGGAAGACACAATCATGGAAGAAAGATCAGAGCTCATGGTATCACCCAAATACACCAAACCCATTAACCCGACCGGCAAACTTGCCCCATTCCTTAAACCCTCTGCTACTTCAGCGGATAATGTGAAACCCTTAAATCCCAACAATTCATATGACCCCAAAACATGTTCTCTAAAACTATCATTTAATGGGTTTAGAACCCCTCAAAAAGGTTGGAAAGATTGGGTCAACAGTATGTGTTTACTTCACAAATCCACGTGGCAAAAGCAGGAATTTATAATGCTGTTTTAAACTCATCTTATGAAATTGTTAAAAATGATGACTTGATTTTAGGATTTGCTAAAAAATGGTGTCACGAGACAAAAACATTTGTGTTTAAATGGGGTGAAGTTACTGTTACTTTGGAAGATATTATGGTTGTTGGTGGTTTTTCTGTTTTAGGACATTCTGTTCTTAATCTTGTTGATATCGAAACCGATGAATCCAAAGCTTCTTTTGTAAAGTTGAATGAAGCAAGGTTAGAGTTGCAGAGATCGCGGTCAAATAAAGCTGAACAGTCTGGATGGATGATGAAATTTAAAGATAGGGGTAGCGAAATTGAGCACGAGGCGTTTCTTGCTTTGTGGTTATCTCGGTTTGTTTTCCCTACGTCGTATTCAACCGTTCCTAAAAATGTATTAGCAATTGCTGTTCATTTAGGTAGAGGGATTAGACTTGCTCTTGCACCTCCTGTTTTAGCTAGTGTTTATCGAGATTTAAGTTTGTTAAAAACTAGTTTGGAAAATGATGATTGCAATAGTGAAACAAACATTATTAGTTGGGCTCTATTTCAATTTGTTCAGGTTTGGATTTGGGAAAGATTTCGAAAGAGTAGTCCTAGTCGTGCTGATAATGGCGATCCAAAATTTGCTAGATGGGAAAAAAAGGATGTGTAGAAGATGGTGGTTCGTTTGCTGATTGTGGTTTTGATGATTTTACTTGGCAGCCGTATGGTGAGGATATAGATGATAAGTCACGAAAGTGGGTTGTTGTTGGTGATTGTTTAGACGAAGAGATGGAGTCATGGGTTCGATGTTTAAGGCTATCTGAGCTGGTTGGGATAGATGGAAAATCTATCCAACAATATCTACCTCATAGAGTTGCCATGCAATTTGGGATGAACCAAGATGTTCCTGGTGACGTGGCACGAATGAATGGAAGCCGTGAAATTGCTTGGAGGTTTTACGTGAGGCCTGTTAAGGATGTTAAAGTGTATTTTCCATCTCGATTATCTGAGCCACATGTCACTGTTAGATACTTGGAGTGGTGGAATAAGTCAACTGGCGAGTGTAGTTTGCAGTCCCCAGTTGATGATAATGAGACTCAAAAGTTTGGCAAAGATAAATCAAGAATCGAAGGATCCAAAGATTCTATGGATAGTGATGGTTTTAATCCAATAGGATTGAACCTTGAAGCTAGAATCAGTAAACTCGAGGAAATATTTGCATACCTAAAAGCTAAAGAGAATGGTGAGATGTTAAGGTAGATTGGTTTACAATCATTTTTTGGGGTAAACATCACTAACAGAATAGTGTCTATGTTCTTTTCTATTATGTTGTTTATTTAAAGAACGACTCTTTGTCAAGTGATCTTGGTAATTTATGAATGCATCAGTTGTTTCGTTGAAAGAAAACAAAAACATAGATTGTTACTTGATAGTTGTAACTATAGTTTTAGTACTTCTCTAAGAAGATTTTCATATACTTGCTCAGATTAGGTTTTGAANCTTCAGCGGATAATGTGAAACCCTTAAATCCCAACCATTCATATGACCCCAAAACATGTTCTCTAAAACTATCATTTAATGGGTTTAGAACCCCTCAAAAAGGTTGGAAAGATTGGGTCAACAGTATGTGTTTACTTCACAAATCCACGTGGCAAAAAGCAGGAATTTATAATGCTGTTTTAAACTCATCTTATGAAATTATTAAAAATGATGACTTGATTCTTGATTTTGCTAAAAAATGGTGTGATGAGACAAAAACATTTGTGTTAAAATGGGGTGAAGTTACTATTACTTTGGAAGGTATGATGGTTGTTGGTGGTTATTCTGTTTTAGGACATTCTGTTTTTAATCTTGTTGATATCGAAACCAATGAAGCGAAAGAAGTTTTAAGAAAGTTGAATGAAGCAAGGGGGAGTTAAATAAGTCTAGGTACCATAAGACTGACCAGTTTGGATGGATGAAGAAATTTAAAGACAGTGGTAGCGAAATCGAGCATGAGGCATTTCTTGCGTTGTGGTTATCACGGTTTGTTTTCCCTTCTAGTTATACTACTGTTTCTGCAAATGTATCTGCAATTGCTGTTTGTTTAGCTAGAGGGGTTAGGCTTGCTCTTGCGCCTCCTGTTCTCGCTAGTATTTATCAAGATTTAAGTTTGCTAAATAATAATTTGGGAAATGATGGTCAAGATGATGAATCAAACTTAATTGTTTGGGCTCCATTTCAACTTGTTCAAGTTTGGATTCTTGAAAGATTTCGAAAAATTAGTCCTAATTGTGTAGATGGTTGCAATCAAAGGTTTGCTAGATGGGCAAACAAAAAATTACGCGTGGAAAATGTTGGCTCGTTTGTTGATTGTGGTTTTGATGATTTTATTTGGCGGCCGTATGGTGAGGATATAAATGATAAGTCACGAAAGTGGGTTGTTGTTGGTGATTGTTTAGACGAAGAGATGGAGACATGGGTTCGATGTTTAAGGGTATCTGAGCTGGTTGGAATAGATGGAAAATGTATCCAACAATATTTACCTCATAGAGTTGCAATGCAATTTGGGATGAACCAAGATGGTCCTGGTGACGTGGCACGAATGAATGGAAGCTGTGAAATTGCTTGGAGGTTTTACACGAGGCCTGTTAAGGATGTTAAAGTGTATTTTCCATCTCAATTTTCTGAGCCACATGTCACTGTTAGATACTTGGAGTGGTGGAATAAGTCAACTGGCGAGTGTAGTTTGCAGTCCCCAGTTGATGATAATGAGAATCAAAAGTTCGGCAAAGACGAATCAAGAAACGAAGGATCCAAAGATTCTATGGATATTGATGGTTTTGATACACTGGGATTGGACCTTGAAGCTAGAATCAGTAAACTTGAAGAAATATTTGCATACCTAAAAGCTAAAAAGAATGGTGAAATGCTAATGTAGATCGGTTTACAGTCATGTTTTGCACTAAACATCATTAGAATAGTGTCTGTTGTTTTCTATTATGTTGTTTATTTAAAGAACGTCTCTTTGTCAAGTATCTTGATAAAAGAAAACAAAACATAGATTGTTACTTGATAGTTGTAACTGTAGTTTTAGTACTTCTCTAAGAAGGTTTTCATAAACTTGCTTAGATTAGGTTTTGAACTGGATTATATGGCCTTTGCTTGCTTCCAAATATACTACATATCAGTTTACAGTGTTCTGAGTTCTAAGTATACGTTTCTGCAACAAAGAAAGTGGAAAATCGAAGAAAACACATAGGTAGCAAAATAGCTTTCTTATCAAAGTGGTGTAGGAGATTGTCAGCATTTGAATAAGCTCTTAACGACTTTTGACCCATTAGACACATTTGACACCCGATTCATTCTCGGCTTGTTTACCCAAATGAAATACAGCTCAAATTGAAAATCTTTTAGGCAAAATGTTTGAGGTTACGTTTTTAGTTAAAGAGTGAAATCCCTAGTGAGTGGTTTTGTCAGTTATGGTAAATGAACAGACGAGTGATGGTGAAAATAGGTACAAACTATTGCTCAAGGAATCACAGTGGGTGACTACAAAGAGGTGGAAGACGAAGAACATAATCATGTCACTTAAGAAAAGGCGACGGACGAGATTATCTTTCTTGGTCAAAAGGGTTCAATTTGCGTAAGAGTAATCCAAAACATCATTTCCCCTGTGTGCAAGTTTGTCTTTCGGTGTCAAACGGTGCCATATATTTTCTTGTCATCGAGTGATATGGAAAAGTGCAAAATCAGGACTTGATCTCCCATATTACTGCTTCTACACCTTTCTCTTGCAAAACACTTGCGTGTTTCAAATTACCTTCAACTAATCTTACTAATATTCCCAAAATAGCAGAGTTTTGAGTAATAAAATCCTGCAATTTTGTCTCTGGAGCTTCTGCAAGTACTTGGTTGATGACCCTATGCAGATCATTCTTTGTTTTATCCCTGGCCTTAAATAATTATGACTACAAGGTATTATATTGCAGAACTTGAAGACATTATGTGTTTGGCTCGATTCATAATTTTGGTGCATTATGCTGTTATCGATACTCCCAGCTTGAATACCTTAACAACAAAGGTTGTTACTCAAATGGAAAAATGTGAAACATCTAATATTGTTTCCTAACAAAGTGTGTTACTCGAAAATGAAGTTAAACATTGAAGGGTGAACTAATATATTCTGTGTTAATTACTCTATACCAAAAAGCAGTAGAGATGCACACATAATTTAAGGCTACCCACATTGGGTCGGAAATGGATTCGGTTGAGGCACAAACGACCGAATTGGATTCGGTCGCTCCCTCTGTGGAGCTATTATTCGAAATCGGTCGACGGATGATATTTGTGGGATTCGGTTGCCCTCCCGACCGAATGTAAAGGGAGAAAATCGCATGTTTATCCTTTTTTTTTTTTTTTTTTTTTTTTTTTTTTTATTTTTTCAAACATAAACTAAAAAATACTTAACATTTAACACAAACTTATATTAATACTTAACATTTAAACAAAATTAAACCTAAACACGAACTACAACAAACATTAAACTAACTACGATAATTAAACATAAACTACGGAATATTAAAATAAAATACGAATCAATAAAACGAATCATCCGACACATAGCCCTCGTGGACTCGAAGCACTCGATCGTTATCACTCGTTGGCACACGCGGGGCATCCATGTTGGATTCGCCATGCACAACGAGCGTGTTCTCCGACCCTGTTTAGCTCGTAGTACTCCTCTACGAGCTCTTCTCTCTTCTTCAATTCCTCTGCTTCAGCTGTTGTAACACTTTGAGTATGTTGTCCATACAGTTTCTTCATTCAGTCAACGCACGTGGAACAGGTTGGTTTTGTGGTGGTTAGGTTGTTGCGGTGGATTGTTCGCCGGTTGTTCTGTTGTTGTTGGAATACGGAAATTATGGCTTCCAAGATGGAGTGTTCACCGATTCATTGCTGGAAACTGCTGGGAGAATGTCGTGTTCACATGGGAATTTGTTGCCCGAAGTCACGGTGACTTGGGAATTATTGCCCGAAGTCTTTGCGAGACATTGTTTGAGAATTATGTGTGAATTGTGTGAGAATTATTTGTGAATTGTGTGTGCAATAATGAGCTGTGAATGGGTCTTAAATAAGCTCATAAATCCCACCCACCAATTTTGAATTTGAAACGTTTAAAATTATCCCGCCCACCCATTTTGAATTTGAAACGTTTAAAAAAACCCGCCCATGTATTTTGAATTTTAAATGGTTAAAACAATCCCGCCCATGTATTTGAATTTTAAACGTTCAAAATAATCCCGCCCATGTATTTGAATTTAAAAAGTTTATGCATCCCTATATAAAGCATACATTATCATACCATTTTGCATACACTTCACTTCTAAACAATGAATCATCTTTGGTCAATGGAAGAAGAAAGTCCGTATCGTGTTTTATGTTATGTATTTCCGTATCGTGTTTTAATTCCGTATCGTATCGTTTATGTAATGTTTACGTTTTATTAATAAAATTTGTGTTTGTGTTAAAAATGGTTTTTTTTTTAAATTAATAATAATGATGATGCAATATGGGTCACGAGTGTGGGGAGAGAGGTGAAAATGGGTTGAAGAGAGAGAAAACTGCCCCTAAGGCTGAGTTTGGCCCTAATCCTTAAAATGGGCTAGGTAATGCAACTCGGTAGACCCCGTTGGTCCTCAAATCCAATATAAAAATTTAAGAATCATACAAAATTTCAAATACTGAATAACCATCCCCTATCCTTTTAGAAGATGATTCTAATTTTTCGAAAACATTATACTGATCTAAAGACATATGGTCCAGTTGCACTATTGTGTATTACCTAGGAAAATTTTCTCTCTTTTAACCTATGTGTGATTGAATGTGGAGATGATTTTTATATAAAACATACTATGGGTCATCATAGACCATTTGTCTTTCAAATTATTACTACTCAAATATGTACGTTATAGTCTTATACCTATTTTGCATAATAGATTTACTTTATTCATTGGGCAATTTTATGACTACAAAGAGGTGGAAGATAAAGAACAGAACCAAGTCACTCAAGATATTGAAGAAACTTGTCGAAAAGACAACGGATGAAATTTCATGGGTGATTGAGTTTGGAACGGTTTTGCCTGGATTAGGCTTTGTGTGTGTTTTTGCGATTTTTTGGTGAGTTTTGTGTTTTTCGGTGAGCCGGAAAGTTTTTTCGATTAATCGGAGGGTGAGAGAGGTGATTGTTTTTGTATTTTTGTGTGAGATGGGGTTTTTTGTGTTTTGTGAGCGAAAAACGGGTTTAGGTTTTTTTCCAGGAAACGAGAGTTTCACCGTGAAACCCCTGTTTATGGCTAAGGATGACTTTTCTGGCGACGGAAAAGTTGGTTTGTGGATTGATGCCATGTTTACCTAAGTTACGTATTGAGGGTTTAGGTTGGTCGATCTTTTGGTTTCCCACATTCGGTAAGGACTCCAAAGTGTGATAGGAGTTACGAGTTGGAGTAACGCTCACAAGTCGACTTGGTTGATTTGTGTTAATTATCTGAGAGGATAATCGACTTGGGTATGAAGTTCCCAAAGCGGGCCTGGGAGGTGTTGCTTGGGATTAGCTTGTATTGGCTTAGACCATTTCGACGGAATGGTCAAGTATTTAGGAAGTTCTTTAGGGTTGTGAGAACTCATAAAGACAATCTGATGGACCACATGGTGATCATCGAGAAAAGGATTTAGGAGAGCACGCGATGCTTATCCTAACGATCCTGGTGAGATCACCAGGCGTGTCTCCTGCCTGGACACGTTTGGCAGGCAACCTTTCTCTTGGCGTTGACTGGGAAAGTATTTCCCAGGCTTTTTGTTAGAGTTCGGCCTTGTTGGGGTTGTGTTTGGGCCAAGTCTAAAGTGTATGGGTCTTAGCCGAGTGGGATGAAGGTCCTATACGCTATCACCTAGGGCTGAGCAAAACCCGACCGACACCCGAAAACCGTCCCGATCCCGATATCCCGAATTTTCCCGAATCTCGAACCGACCATACTCGGGTCGGGACTCGGTTTGGGTTTTTTAGCTTGTCGGGATTCGGGTCGGGTCGGGGGTCGGGACGAAGTCGGGATTACAACCAAAAACCATACAAATCGGTTTCGTTTTGGGACTCGGGACGGGATTCGGGACGATTCGGGCTAGACTCGAGTCGGGATTCGGTTAGGATTTTCAAGCTTGTCGGGATTCGGGCTTCGTCGGGACGGGTCGGGTTCCGGCCCGATGCACACCCCTACTATCACCCCCATTTCCACCCGATGGAGTTCTAGGACCATCATTGTTTCCGGGGTTTTCAACATTGTCATTGTTACTAGACATCTTAGGATCTTGATTTAAAAAATCTTTGAACAAGTTTTGTTGTTTTAGAAAGAGATTTTGAAATCAAACTCGCTCTAATACAAATCGTTTGTCCTATTTGTGAAACAAATATTAAAACAATTCAAGTATAACACAAAGATTAACTTTTCAAATGTGTAATGCTTTATTGATTTATAATCAAAGCATTACAAAGTGTTATGGATCACACTTGTTGAATGACAATGTATGAATTATCTTTGAACAAGTAAACTTGATGATTGACTATCAAGGTTACAAGCGAACTTGTATAGACTAGCTGATTGTATCAACGGTCTACTTGGAAGTTCGACAAAGGAGTAAATGCGCATTTCTAATAAATGATACAAAGATAATAAAAGCGATCACATTTACTTCGGACCAATAGTCTTTATATAGTGGTATGAGGTTGACTTGGTAGTGGGGTAGTTGGGACGTGTCATGATTCTAGTGGAGAAATACATCTTCTGTAAATGCTCTTATATTCTTGGAAACATCCCAACTCTTCTTTTGTGAACAGTTCACAGAACTATTCACAATCTTTTTACCAACTCGTACTAGGTAGTACTTTAATTTGAAAGACACTTTTGTCCCACTAATTTGCTTTATCAAATGAGCTCCGCTCAGTTGGTAGTGTCAAAGAGTAATCAAATTCATCAGGGTATTGTCAAACCCTGATTCACTTTAAACATCTGGCGAGTTCCTTCTAAATATCAGTTGATATCCATGTCAGCTGATGAGTTTGTCTTCAAGTGGTCTTTGACTTCCTTGACGATTACTATGACTTGAACTCTGCAAAGGTTGCTCGCTGAAGTCTATGCTTCAGTGAGTCTTGTTCTCAGCTGATATTTTATCAGCTGGTTATTTTACTTAGTCTAATTTATGTTCAAATCTTAGTCAGAGACCATTGGCCCAACAGTTCTATCAGCCGCTATACATCGTCGATTTGCATAGGTATTCGTCTATTTTGAGTCAATATCCAATCAACAATTTCGAAAAGTTGACTAAAGATCAATAAATTAAAATAATATAGAAATGAGATGACTTTATAGTGTTTTAAGAATTATCTTTATTAATGAACTTTTTAGATCAATAAAATATAATACCAACATTGCTTTGTAACGCTAATTTGTTGTTTCATTAAAAACTTAACCACACCGATCACTACTACTTTAACTTTTTAATTTAATGGAAAATTACCAAAAATAGACCAGTCACCCCACGACTTATCACTTGTAGGCCTAAAAGTTTCAAAAAGTCCAAAATGGACCGGGTGACTAGGCAACTTGTACAACGCAACAACAAGCCAACAAATGTTCAAGTATGGATTAATCTTTATTCTACGGAGTATTGTTTAAGGACACGTGTCAAACGTAAACACGATTTGGCCAAAAAAATGAGTTGCCTTTGGTCTATTTTGGACTTTTTAAAATTTTAGGCATAGGACGACTGGTTTATTTTAGTAATTTTCCATTAACTTAATTGTACACTTTCCAAATCATAGTATGTTTGTCCATACAAATATAGAACTTAACCTAACATAAATTTTGAATTTAGTGAAAATGAAATGACAAAACGGTTTTGTTTGTTTTAAAGGAAAGAGAAAGTTTTTTTTTTGTTTAAAACAAAGACAAAAAAGAACAAAAGGACCCGACCGGGTTTATCGAAACTGGTCGACCCGGGTTAATAAAAAACCGCCGGCTCAATCTAGTTCTCAAATAAGAAAAACCCGGCCAAATCCGGCTTGGTCTACTAACAGGTTTTCGCTTCAACCGGTTGAACCAACCGGTCGACCCCGAATTTTAAAACATTAGTTTAATGTATATTTAAAGCTCGTTGGATGCTCTAAAAAGGAATGATAACTATACACATAGTTAGAGCATTCATAGTGCATGCTTTTCTAAAGACTTTTCATTATTTGAGAAAGTTAAATGACTTTTTGCATTGATAGTAAAGACTTGTTGTGTCAATAAATGTGAATAACTTGAGAAACTCTAAGCATTTGATTAAATAGCTTGGAGCTCTTGTTCAAGCATTAATATTTCATTTTCAATCCCTTCTTTTGGTTCTTAAAAAGATTTGTTAAAAGCTTGATGCATCAGACTTAATTTGTGAATATGACTTTTACAAAAAGCTTTTTACGCCCAAGAGTCCGCTTGGTTCAAAGTGGGGAAAGGGAAAGACAAAGGGAAAAGGAAAAGAATGCAAAGGAATGAGTGAGGTGGGTAATCAATACCTTACCCCCAATTTACTCTATAATGGTTGATTACCCGGGGTAATCAATACCTTTGCACTCCCTTACCAAGCACCATATATTGAGTGATGTGGACTCTTTTAAATATCTTCCCCAACCCCTTAAACCCCCACCCCCTTAATTGTATTATAACTATTAAATGCATTAAAAAAATTTTATGCTTTTCCAATCAACTTCCCGAGAATCATTTCAAATCTTTTCGTCTTTCTTTCTTTCACATCTTCTTATATACTACGGCTATTAGCCTTGAACCTTCCACTTCTTAAGTTACTCCAACAATGGAAGACACAATCATGGAAGAAAGATCAGAACTCATGGTATCACCCAAACACTCCAAACCCATTAACCCTACCCGCAAACTTGCCCCATTCCTTAAACCCTCTGCTACTTCAGCGGATAATGTTAAACCCTTAAATCTCAGCCATTCATATGACCCCAAAACATGTTCTCTAAAAGTATCATTTAATGGGTTTAGAACCCCTCAAAAAGGTTGGAAAGATTGGGTCAATAGTATGTGCTTACTTCATAAATCCACGTGGCAAAAAGCGGGAATTTATAATGCTGTTTTAAACTCATCTTATGAAATTGTTAAAAATGATGACTTGATTCTTGGTTTTGCTAAAAAATGGTGTCATGAGACCAAAACGTTTGTGTTTAAATGGGGTGAAGTTACTGTTACTTTGGAAGATATTATGGTTGTTGGTGGTTTTTCTGTTTTAGGACATTCTGTTTTTAATCTTGTTGATATCGAAACCGATGAAGAGAAAGATGTTTTAAGGAAGTTGAATGAAGCAAGGGTAGAGTTGCAAAGATCTCGGTCTAATAAAGTTTCACAGTCTGGATGGATGACGAAATTTAAAGATAGTGGTAGTGAAATTGAGCATGAGGCGTTTCTTGCTTTGTGGTTATCTCGGTTTGTTTTCCCTACGTCGTATTCAACCGTTCCTAAAAATGTATTAGCAATTGCTGTTCATTTAGGTAGAGGGATTAGACTTGCTCTTGCACCTCCTGTTTTAGCTAGTGTTTATCGAGATTTAAGTTTGTTACAAACTAGTTTGGAAAATGATGATTGCAATAATAATACAAACATTACTGTTTGGGCTCCATTTCAACTTGTTCAGGTTTGGATTTGGGAAAGATTTCGAAAGAGTATTCCTAGTCGTGCTGATAATTGCGATCCAAAATTTGCTAGATGGGAAAAAAAGGAAGTATGTGTAGAAGATGTTGGTTTGTTTGCTGATTGTGGTTTTGATGATTTTACTTGGCAGCCGTACGGTGAAGATATAGATGATAAGTCACGAAAGTGGGTTGTTGTTGGTGATTGTTTAGACGAAGAGATCGAGTCATGGGTTCGATGTTTAAGAGTATCTGAGCTGGTTGGGATAGATGGAAAATGTATCCAACAGTATTTACCTCATAGAGTTGCCATGCAATTTGGGATGAACCAAGATGTTCCTGGTGACGTGGCACGAATGAATGGAAGCCGTGAAATTGCTTGGAGGTTTTACGTGAGGCCTGTTAAGGATGTTAAAGTGTATTTTCCATCTCGATTTTCTGAGCCACATGTCACTGTTAGATACTTGGAGTGGTGGAATAAGTCAACTGGCGAGTGTAGTTTGCAGTCCCCAGTTGATGATAATGAGACTCAAAAGTTTGGCAAAGATGAATCAAGAATCGAAGGATCCAAAGATTCTATGGATATTGATGGTTTTAATCCAATGGGATTGAACCTTGAAGCTAGAATCAGTAAACTCGAAGAAATATTTGCATACCTAAAAGGTAAAAAGAATGGTGAGATGTTAAGGTAGATTGGTTTACGTACAATCATTTTTTGGGGTAAACATCACTAACAGAATAGTGTCTATGTTCTTTTCTATTATATGTTGTTTATTTAAAGAACGACTCTTTGTCAAGTGATCTTGCTAATTTATGAATGCATCAGTTTTTTCGGTGAAAGAAAACAAAAACATAGATTGTTACTTGATAGTTGTAACTATAGTTTTAGTACTTCTCTAAGAAGATTTTCATATACTTGCTTAGATTAGGTTTTGAACTAGATTATATGGCCTTTGTTGCTTGCTTCAAAATATATAAGTTTACAGTGTTCTGAGTTCTAGTCATACGTTTCTGCTAGAAACAAAGTGGAAAATCGAAGAAAACACATAGGTAGCAAAACAAATTTTCTTATCAAAGTGGTGTAGGAGATTGTAAGCATTTGAATAAGCTCTTAATGACATTCGATCCATTAGACACATTTGACTCAATTCATTCTCGGCTTGTTTACCCAAATGAAATACATCTCAAATTGGAAATCTTTTAGGCAAAAGGTTTGAGGTTACCTTTTTAGTCAAAGAGTGAAATCCCTAGTGAGAGATTTGTGAGTTATGGTGAATGAGCAGTAGAGAGATGGTGAAAATAGGTACAAACTGTTGCTCAAGGTGTAACACCCCGAATTTCATAAGTTTCAGAAATAGAATTATTTATGCTATTAGAAAAGTCTTTATGTTAGTATTTTATAGAGATAAGGACTTAAAACGCAAAGTAGTTAGCAAAAAGGGCTAACAGTGCAAAAGATTTAACGACAAGGACTAACCTTGCCAAATTATGAAACTTATTAGATAAGCTTATATAGCTTTCCTTTTNAAATAGAATTATTTATGCTATTAGAAAAGTCTTTATGTTAGTATTTTATAGAGATAAGGACTTAGAACGCAAAGTAGTTAGCAAAGACGGCTAACAGTGCAAAAGATTTAACGACAAGGACTAACCTTGTCAAATTATGAAACTTATTAGATAAGCTTATATAGCTTTCCTATATATATATATATATATATATATATATATATATATATATATATATATATATATATATATATATATATATATATATATATATATATATTTTTTTTGAAGATTATATAGCTTTCCTTAAGATGAAGTAAATTCAGAAGTTACAAAAACTAAACACGTATGCATATGTGTTTGTGGTACGTGGCTTTCATAGAAACAAAATGGAGGGAAAACTAGTAGTTCTTTTATTTTATCAAGAAATTATGCAAGGGTTTCTTCAAGAAGGGTTTGTGTTCTTGGTAAATTGGTGCAATCTTAGAAGCCTTAGAAGTGATTCTCCATCAAAGGTAAGTAGTTATACACAAGTTATGATTTCATGATTTATGATAGAAATTGAAGGCTTTAAGTGTTTTATGCTTATTTGAGGTTATGTAAACCTAGATATGATTAATGATGAATCTTGATATTATAAGCCTTGTTATGATGGAATTAAATCAAATATTATGTGGTTAAATTATGGTTACATTTGTAGAAGAATTCATGTTGGTGATGTTAATGATGATTAAGTATGTTAAGTTTAAGGGTGTTTGGAACTAGCTCATTAAGTGCTTAATTTAGAAAAATAGCTTATGGGCCTGATGAAAAATGATCTTGACATGTTATATAAGCTGTAAAATAAGTTTGGTAACAAGTGAAGTAGCTTATCACGAGTTTTGGGTCGTTTTAGACACGTTCAAGTTTAGATCAGCTTGCTGAATTGACTTTTGTGCAGCCTTCGTAGGGCTGTAGAAACCAGACCATTTGTCAGATTAAGTTGAGGTCTAAACGGAAGTTGTAGCCCTCTGAGTCTACTTTAATTGTTATTCTTTAAGTTTTGGGTCAATTGGAAGTTAAATGGGTGTAAAGTGCAAAATACAGCAGCAACCCAGGAAATTCTGCACTAAAAGTATTTTTGTAAAAGTGTGTTATATGATGAAATAGTACCATAAGTGATCATTTTTAAGTTGTTTAGACTCAATAAAAGTATTTAAAGGTGAGTAATGGATTTTAGCTTCATGTCTCAAGATTTGACATGATGATAGAACTTATGTAAGGTTTCGGATATAGCCGAAACAAACCATGTTTAGAATGCTTACAAGAAGCATTGTTGTCAAGTTTAAGGTGCCCAAGAAATGCACCACAAGTCATGAAGCGTGCCTAAGAAATGTATGATGTGGAATTCCTATAGAAACATCCTTCGTGGATGACCCGAGCATAGATAAGCACAAGCCTAAATGTCATGTAGATATCATGAAATTCAGAACCAAACTCATATTCATGTTTATGTCATGTACAAGTATTAATACGATACCATTTATGCCATGATTGTTTACTTTTATGATCAAGTTATAATTACAAGTATTATCATGTATATACTCCGTTCATTCACTAAATCGCAAAGACTTACCGTTCTCTGTTCATGTCATATGTAGGTAAATGAAGATAGGCGATGGGGCTTGTAGATAGCATGTAGGAGTGCATTTTGGGAAATTAACGGGCACGCTCGGGTATAGGTTGCGAGCGACTCTTGCTCACTCTTGATATTGCTTGTAACGCCTCTAATGTATTTTGAGAAGTCTATGTAGTGTCAAAACACGTTTATGTTCAGTTTTATGTCATGTTAGTAGTTTTTGAACAAGTTATGTTGTTTTGAGTCGTATAAGGAAGTGTTTGGCATACTCCCTAGTTTTGCAAGTAATGTGCTTCCGTTTCCATGGTTATGTACAGGAATGTTTCAAATATGTATATACAAGTCAATATGTTATGTTACAGATGTGGTTGTATGTGTTTTGCGTAAATGGGTCAAATTGAGTATTGCAGAAAATCCGCAGGTCTGATCTATAGTCGATAACGCGTATTCCTAGGTAGGGATATGGCGTATCCATGATGGTTATGTACATGTCTGATCTGTTGTCCATACGGCGTATTCCCAGGTATGAATAAGGCATATCAAAGCCGTGTTCAATACTGCGTATCCCCAGTTGGGAGTTGGGAATACAGTGTATTACGTCCAAGTCGTGCATACAGTATATTCAGTTTGTGTTTGCAGCGTATTGTATAAAAGGCGTATTGTGTATGTCATTGGGATACGGTGTATCCTCAAGTAAGGATACGGGGCATCGTTTATCCAGAAATTAAAAAATAATAATAATAAAAAAATAAAATAAAAGGCGTATTGTGTATGTCATTGGGATACGGCGTATCCTTAGGTAAGGATACGGGGTATCGTTTATCCAGACATTCACATTGGATGACTACAAAGAGGTGGAAGATGAAGAACATAATCATGTCACTTGAGAAAAGGCAATGGACGAGTGTGTGTAAGTTTTAGTCTTTTGGTGTCAAATGGTGCCATACATTTTCTTGTCATCGAGTGATATGGATAAAAGCAAAATCAGGACTTGATCTCCCATATTACTGCTTATACAATTTTCTCTTGCAAAAGCTTGCGTGTTTCAAATTCAACTAATATTCCCAAAATAGCAGAATTTGAGTAATAAAATCCTGAAATTTTGTCTCTGGAACTTCTGCAAGTGATACTTCTGTTCTTATGCTATTTTACGACTAAAAAGGTTCATAAACAACATTTGTCATGCACGATGTTATTCCATAATAGGCTCGGTTCATAAGTCCAAGTGTATAACTCACTCAAAAAGCGAGCTTGTAAGAGAAGGGGACACCTAGACTTATAAATAATCAACCAATCATATACTTGGCCGATGTGGGATTGTAACACACGATATGCATCGTGGATTAAGAATATACGTATTTTGATACAAGAGTTTTAATGAAATGAAGCTTTTAGCTATGTTGTGTAGGGTGGTTGTCAATGCCGTTTATGACCCGTGTTTAATAATTCGTTGATTACTCTAAAGTCATGAAAATTTTAAGTAGTTTTTGATATTTTAAGTTTGCTTGAATGTAGAGAAATCATTAGTTATTGATAAGATTAATACATAGCAACAACAGGGAGTTAGTTTTAAAATTTTGTGCCATTCATAAACACGTTTTGTTTTGTTTTGATNAACACGTTTTTTTTTTTTTTTTTTTTTTTTTTTTTTTTAAAAATTGCTCTTACCGACATTCAAATAAATTTAAAGCTCACGCAACCTTTCTCTATAAATACTTGTAACTCTTAATTAGTTTTCTATTCTCATATAATTCCCATTCGTTTCCTCAACAATCGATCGTAAGTTCTCTCTCTTTTTGTTTTGTTAATCTTTAACACGATTTTTTTTTCTTAACTAGCAAATAAAGTTTTTAGGCTAGGAATCTCGAATAATGGCATTTACATTTTTTGTTTAGCTTATATTATTGGTAGACGTGAATAAATTTATGTAGGTTATTGTCATTTTTAATTCGATTCGTTTACTAATATCGCCTGTTATATATTCTTCCATGTAAGTGTGTTTAGTTGCATGTGCTATAATACTCTAGTCCTTAAGTTTAATTTAGTACTCTAGTCCTTAAGTTTAATTTAGAACATCAAAACTAATGTATCGATTCTAGCTAATCTTCAATTTTATTTAATCTTTCAGAAACAATTTAACAACTTAATTCAAGTTAGTAAGGCAATGGCGATACTTTCGCTACGCGTTTTCATGATTATGGTCATATGTTGTTGTGCAACCTTTGCTGAATCGATGACCATGAAGTACAAAGACCCGACTCAACCACTACGTTTACGAATAAATGACTTGATGCTGCGAATGACATTAGAAGAAAAGATTGGTCAGATGACACAAATTGATAGAGAAGTTGCTACACGTGACGTAATGAAGGACTACTTCATAGGCGAGTTGCATGTTTACTTTCTTATGTTTTATATTCAAAATACTTCAAGATTCGTATATATCAGCCCTAGCCGAGTGGGCTAAAGGTTCTATACGCTATCACCCCATTTCCACTAGATGAAGATCTTGGGCCATCATTGTTTCTAGGGTTTTCAACATTGTCAATTTTACCGGACATCTTAGGATCTTGATTTAAAAAATCTTTGAACAAGTTTTGTTGTTTTCGAAAGAGATTTTGATTTCAAACTCGCTCTGATACTAATTGTTTGTGCCAAATTATGTTTGATTTGTGAAACAAAGATTAAAACAATTTAAGTATAACACAGAGATTAACTTTTCAAATGTGTAAAGCTTTATTGATTTATAATCCAATTATTATAAAGTGTTATGGATCACACTTGTTGAATGATAATGTATGGATCCCAAAATAGCAGAATTTGAGTAATAAGATCCTGAAATTTGGTCTCTGGAACTTCTGCAAGTGATACTTCTGTTCTTATGCTATTTTACGACTAAAAAGGTTCATAAACAACATTTGTCATGCACGATGTTATCCCATACTAGGCTCGGTTCATAAGTCCAAGTGTATAACTCACTCAAAAAGCTAGTTTATAAAAGAAGGGGACACCTAGACTTATAAATAATCAACCAATCCTATATTTTGCTGATGTGGGATCGTAACACACAATATGCATCGTGGATTAAGAATATACGTATTTTGATACAAGAGTTTTAATGAAATGAAGCTTTTAGCTATGTTGTGTAGGGTGGTTGTCAATGCCGTTTATGACCCGTGTTTAATAATTCGTTGATTACTCTAAAGTCATGAAAAATTTAAGTAGTTTTTGATATTTTAAGTTTGCTTGAATGTAGAGAAAATCATTAGTTATTGATAAGATTAATACATAGCAACAACAGGGAGTTAGTTTTAAAATTTTGTGCCATTCATAAACTTTTTTTTTTTTTTTTTTTTTTTTTTTTTTTAAATTGCTCTGACCGACATTCAAATAAATTTAAAGCTCACGCAACCTTTCTCTATAAATACTAGTAACTCTTAATTAGTTTTCTATTCTCATATAATTCCAATTCGTTTCCTCAACAATCGATCGTAAGTTCTCTCTCTTTTTGTTTTGTTAATCTTTAACACGATTTTTTTTTTCTTAACTAGCAAATAAAGTTTTCAGGCTAGGAATCTCGAATAATGGCATTTACATTTTTTGTTTAGCTTATATTATTGGTAGACGTGAATAAATTTATGTAGGTTATTGTCAATTTTAAGATTCGTTTACTAATATCGCCTGTTATATATTCTTCCATGTAAGTGTGTTTAGTTGCATGTGCTATAATACTCTAGTCCTTAAGTTTAATTTAGAACATCAAAACTAATGTATCGATTCTAGCTAATCTTCAATTTTATTTAATCTTTCAGAAACAATTTAACAACTTAATTCAAGTTAGTAAGGCAATGGCGATACTTTCGCTACGCGTTTTCATGATTATGGTCATATGTTGTTGTGCAACCTTTGCTGAATCGATGACCATGAAGTACAAAGACCCGACTCAACCACTACGTTTACGAATAAATGACTTGATGCTGCGAATGACATTAGAAGAAAAGATTGGTCAGATGACACAAATTGATAGAGAAGTTGCTACACGTGACGTAATGAAGGACTACTTCATAGGCGAGTTGCATGTTTACTTTCTTATGTTTTATATTCAAAATACTTCAAGATTCGTGTAAAGGTTATGTGTAATAACGATTATTGTTGTCTTTTCGATAGGTAGTGTAAAAACCGGTGGAACGAGCTTCAATATGGTGAACGAGCTTCAAAAAGGATCGTTGTCTACTCGTTTAGGGATACCGATGATGTATGGGAATAATGATGTTAATGGAAATAGTAATGCTTATGGAGCCACCATTTTCCCACAGAACATTGCACTTGAAGTAACAAGGTATAGATAATCATATGTAGTTTAATATGAGTAGAACTTTCGATGCATTGTTTTTTGTTGAGCCGAATGTTTGATCTTTAAAGTAGTGATACTGATGATAATCAAATTAATGTAAAGTTTGTCAAATTTTGATTATTTAAGAATTTACTCATCATTGTAGCCTAGTGTTTTATAATATTACAACATGATTATATGCGAACTGAAAACACAGTCATTAATAGATAATCACTTTCACATTGCCATGCTAAACGGCACATTTGATGGATCTTTTTCTTATTAGTGTGATTTTTTTCTTAAACTCTTGGACAGGGACCCTGAATTGAAGAAAGCTGGAGCTCCTTACTATGAGGCAATACGGAAGGGTGTTGCAACCATCAAGGTTTCATATCCAAGTCGGAATGGACATAAAAATAAAGAACTTATAACTGAACTTCTCAAGGACAAACTCAAATTCAGAGTAAATTACTCCTTCCTTCTATTACTATATATTATCAAGATTTCCCTTTCACTGTAGCGTATTTACAAGGCTGTTTGTTTAATGTTTTTCAGGGATTTGTGATCTCAGATTTTATGAGTATTGACATGATTACCGGTCCAGCGCATGCTAGTTACGCTTACTTGATTGAACAAAGTGTTGGTGCTGGTGTAGACATGGTACGCTGGCTTGAATACATGATACCAAAAAAGTTGATTAAGTTATATTTTGTTTTCGTTGGGTGTGGTTTCTTACTTTGTAAATTTATTTGCAGATCATGGTTGGAAACAACTACAAAGAATTCATTGACGGGTTAACCTCCCTTGTGAAGAACAAAGTCATCCCAATGAGACAAATTAATGATGCAGTTAGGAGGATCTTACGTGTGAAATTCATCTTGGGCTTGTTTGAAAACCCGTTAAATACTGATCTAAGCAATGTAGAAAACCTTGGAGAGCTGGTTGAAAGACAGAATCAACAAGATATGGCTATGCAAGCTATGTGTATTGACCAGTCGATGATTCCATTACGCAAAAGAACGGCGAGAATCTTGGCAGCACCTACTCATGCTGATAACAACGGGAATCAGTGTGGTAGATGAATGATGAATGTTAAGGAAAAAGTTATATTACAAAAGGTATACATCTTTTGTTACCATTCTGTAATAGACACAACTTATTGATTTTCTATATACAAATACAGTAATTATCTTTATTAATGTTAACAGGCACGACCAACCAATCTGCTATAGAAGACACTGAATCCAACAACTGAAGCTGTCTACACTGTCCACGTTTGTATCCGGGCTCAAGAACTGCTCAACCTATTGGCACAACAAGTTAGAAATTTGTAATCAAGGGAAAAGCTAAAAATCGAATTAGTATGATGCTGCTCGAAATGGTGTTAAGATTGGTGAACTGGTTGATGACCCTATGCAAATCATTCTTTATTTTCTCCCTGTTCTTAAAGAATTATGACTACAAGGTATTATATTTCAGAACTTGAAGACATTATGTGTTTGGTTCGATTGAAAATTTTGGTGCATTATGCTGTTATCGATACTCCCAGCTAGAATACCTTAACAACAAAGGTTGTTACTCAAATGGACAAATGTGAAACATCTGATATTGTTTCCTAACAGAGTGTGCTACTCGAAAATGAAGTTAACATTGAAGGGTGAACTAATATATTCTGTGTTAACTACACTGTACCAAAAAGCAGAAGAGACTAGAGATGCACACATAATTTAAGGGCTGAGATTGGCCCTAAGAGTGAACTGTACAATAACGCTGCAACGGCATTTTGGCTGAGCTAGCTCTCGTTGCCTCTGCGTTACCACCCAAGCCCTTGCTGCGTTAGGCTTGTGTTTTGATTTACGTTGCTAGAGCAACTCAAAATGAAACGTAGAAAATGACAAAAAAAATTTACAAACACACCTCCTGGTGGTCTGCCAGCTAGATGATTTGCGTTTGTGTGTGTCTAAGTGTGTGTGTGGGTTTGCGTTTGTGTGTGTGTGTGCAGGTCACGAATGAAGAAGATGAGTATTTTATATTTTTTATTTTTTTATTATTATTTTTTTATCTATTTATTTATTATTATTATTTTTGGTTAACAGTTAATAGTGTGGGTATGGATCGGGCTGGAAACTATTGGACCAAATAACATTTTAATTTTTTTTTTAATAAAAATGTTATTTGTATATTAATTTAATGAATGAAATATTAGTTAAGGGTTTTTAATGAATGGAATATTAGTTAAGGGGTTAATTTGTAAATTGTAATTTTTAAAATGTGGGTCTCAAAAAGATGGTGTTATTTAGTGTATGATAAGGGGTGATTTTTTGGTGTTAAATGCCTTGATGTTAAAGTGATGTGGGTGAGGTGGCACCCAAAAATGGGTGTTAACATGTTATTATACCGTTCGCTCTAATTGTTAAAACGGGCTAGGTCATATAACTCGATAGATCCCGTTGGTCCTCAAATCCGATATAAAAACTTAGAATCATACAAAATTTCAAATACATGCAGAATAACCATCCCCTATCTTTTTAGGAGATGACTCTAATTAGCTAGGATCATTTTCTCTCTTTAACCTATGTGGTATTGAATGTGGAGATGGTTTTCATAAAAAAGATACTAAGGGTCATCATAGACCATTTGTCTTTCAAAACTACTCGAATATGTTATACCTGTTTGAGTGCAAGTTAATTGCATTGAAAATCCATTTGCAGTTTTGCATAATAGATTTACTTCATTCATTGGGCAATTTTATGACTACAAAGAGGTGGAAGATGAAGAACAGAACCAAGTCACTCAAGATATGAAGAAACTTGTTGAAAAGACAATGGATGAAATTTCATGGGTATTAGGGTTCACTTTTCCTAAAAGTTATCAAAAACATAATATTTTTTTCCCTTTGTGTTACTTTGGCCTTCTAATGTCAAATGCTGCTATTTTTATTCTTTCATTTATTGCTTTTGGTTGTAGTCCAAAAATCTTGGTAGAACTTTTTATTAAGACACAAAATGTCAGTGTAGAAAACACACCCGGCCCATACGCAATATGAGACATGATATGCTACTCAGTGGGTCACTGATCAGTCACTGATAAAAGAAATCCCAATGTGGAGAAAATGTCTAATATAGGTAGGTTTTATTTAACAATATTAAATTGGCATTAGTAACTTAAACAAGTAAGATGTAATTAAGGAAAATCTCACATTTAACGCAATTTACAATAAAGAAAAGGAAAACCAAACTAAAACTGAAGTCCTAACACTTTGTTAATAATAATAATAATAATAATAATAATAATAATAATAATAATAATAATAATAATAATAATAATAATAATAATAATAAATACACTTAACAGTCACAGCAAAAATAAATAAATAAATAAAAATAAAAATACAACACAAATTAAAATTAAAAAAAAAACACTTAACTTCAACTTTCAACTTTCAACACACATACTGAAAACATACACACTAAAAACACACACACACATACGAAGAAAAAAAAAAGTGGGAAAATATTGTTGGTTTGTGGTTCACTAACCCAGTCGTAGGAATGATCGATTAAAAAAAACACTCGGCCGACCGGAGTCGACTGAGTCGCCACATCAAGGGCGACTGAATCCAAGTGGGTCGGCGACCCAACTGCTGCGTCTAGACTTATAAAATCTTGCATATCTTAATATTCCATATCTTCTAAGATATCATATCTCTTTATAACTTGCTTATTCGTGAGCCAACAATTAAAAAATTTCCATCTTGGCGAAATACAAATTCTTTCAATCTGTCTCTCAACAAATGCCAATGGTGTCGTCAAAACAATCTTCACGTTTACAAAATATTAATCAAGTCCAAATAGTAATTGAACATGACCCCAACTAATACTTTAGTCAGCATATCCGCGGGATTCTTGGAAGTATGGATCTTTCGGATTCTGACCTACCATATCTCTCGTATGAAATAATACCGAACGTGAATATGCTTCATCCTTGCATGATAAACTTGATTCTTCGCTAAATGAATTGCACTCTAACTGTCAGAATGCATCGTGACAAATTTTTGTTTGATTCCAAGTTCACTAAGCAACCCTTGAAGTCACATTGCTTCCGTTACAGCCTATGTAATCGACATATACTCTTAGGCAGTTGACAAACCAATGGTTAACTGTAAGGTAGACTTCCAACTAATTGGAGCTATTGCCAGATTAAATATGTAGCATGTCGTAGATCTTCGCTTGTCTAAATTTCCGTAATAAGCAAGTGTTGAATCTTAATTTTTTAAGCCTTTTATTATAAGCAAGTCCTAAATATTTTATAAAGTAGTATAGATATACATTAAAACACTAAAACAACAAGTACAACGCTTGTGATTTGAGGTGAGTTCACTACAAGAAAAATGTCTTTTAATGACACACAAAAAGTGTCAGAAAATGTCCGAAAAACTGTAAGTAAATACTTTTTTGCTTCACCTTCACTTATAAAAAGTGTCATTAAAAAGCCAGGCGGTAAAAGTATATAGTGACAACATTTTCTGACACTTAATAGTGTCACAATAGGTTCCGACTTTTTCTAACACATTCATCTGTCACTATAGGCGACTAGTAAAAATTTAAGCCATGCCCCATTAATATCCTTTTACATTCACTATCAACACACCTTTTCAACAAAAACCTACAGATCACTCAGTTCCAAAAATACCATAACTACACGATAAAAAGAATATGCAACATAGAAGTTAAAAACTCAATGCTGTATAAGAGTGCCAATGATATATTATCAGATTCATTCACTTCAAAAGCCGACAATATCATTCGCCTACTTTAACAATGCATTACAATGTTGGTCAATAGCTCAATATGAAATTATACACAATAATACCTTCTGTAGAGCTTGGCGTGCAGCTTTCCTCTCAAGTCCCTCTTTCTTTTGCTTCGGAATCTGCTGCTAATTCTGCATTCCTGAGTGCCACTTTTGCAGCCTTTGCTTCCGCTTGCGGTCGAGACTTTTCTATATAATAACATGACCTCGAATTGAGTGACATGCTAAACACAAGAGCATAAAAATACAAAAACAAAACAAAATGCCTGCAATGAGGTAAATAACAAAGAATATCTACCTGCTTTTCTCCGTTTTTCAAGATCTTCTTTCTCAAGCCTCAACCTTTCCGTATCCTGCTCCTCAACCTGAAACTCATAATATTACATTCTCAAATATCAGTAATTGCAACGAGACATATTTTACACTGGAGGTGGCAAATTAGACAGATTTACTTATGGGTAAGTTTTATATCTATCTGGTCAAATGGGCAAATTAGATACTTATAAGGAAACGGGTTAAAAGTGACCTGAACAAAAAATTGAATGCCTAAACCTGATGGTCAAAGCGGGTAAATTAGATAACTAGCGCAGATCGTTCACATACAGTTTCAGGATAAGCATCCAAGACCTTCTCAAAATTTGATAAGAGAGCTTTTAAAGTCTCCCAATTTTAGCTGTACTTCTCAGAATTGAGTGACGAGGTGTGTTGTGTGACGATCAAACCCTAACGGTGAGATTTGAAACAGAACGATTGAGCTTCAATTTCTAATACATCTATGTATCGAACATTAGCTTAATCCCTAACGGTTAGCCATAAAGTAGGGAAAATGATTTGGGGAAAGTGATGACGATTTGGGGAAAATGATTTGGGGAAAGTGAGAGTGATGACATAAGTTAATAAATGGTGTGTTATCATTCTAAAATTATTACTGGGTATTAGGGGTAATAAAAGGTACAAATCAGATTATTTAAATAAATATTAGAAGTAGTAAATTTTTTATAAAATATTTTGTGAAATAATTTGAAGAGTAAAAGCCAATGCTTTAGAAACAGATTTTTTAATTCGGTTTTAATCAGGTTGTTCACTCAAAACCGCCTTCCGGCCACTCAACCGGTTCACGGTTTAATCGGGGGTTTAAAACAATGATAAAAGCAAACTTCAATTTAATACACGTAAATTTTAACGATCTTGTAAACAAAAACGAGTCTCGTATTTATATTTTTAAAAATGTAGATTTATTTTTTTTTATTTTTTTATTTTTTTTTATTTATTTTTTTTAATATACAAACTACACTTTTGCCCACACTTTTTAAAAAGTGTGGGTAAACGTAAGACTATTACTTACACTTTTTAAAAAGTGTGGGTAAACGTAAGACTATTACTTACACTTTTTAAAAAACTGTGGGTAAAAATAAAACTATTACTTACACTTTTCAAAAAGTGTGGGTAAAACTACACTTTTTCTCACACTTTACTTAAAGTGTGTGTATAAATTAGACTTTTGCTCATACTTTTCTAAAAGTGTAGGTATAACTAGACTTTTGCTTACATTTTATGTAAAGTGTGGGTAAAAGTTAAACTTTTGCTTACACTCTTTGAAAAAGTGTGGGCAAAACTAAATTTTTGCTTACATTTTTCTTTAAAAGTGTAAGTAAACATGTATTTTCACTTACACTTTTTTTGTGTGTCATTAAAAATGGTGTCACTAAAAGGCCTTTTTCTTGTAGTGCAAGCTGTTTTGTAAGGGAGAGATTCCTGCAGGGTTGAAACATAATGCTAATGTCAACACATTTGTTTAGATGCACTATGATACCAATTTCTTTCTATAACTTATGTGGGATTGAGTGCTGAAATGGTTTACTTTCCATAATACTAAGGTAACCATGCTTATGTTGACTCGTGCATATCTACTTATCTGATGTATATCATCTACAAGGTCATCACAAAATGTTTATCTTTTAAAGCTGTGTTATTGATTCATTTTATTTTTGCACAAGGGATTAGTTTCAATCATTGGGAAATTTGATGACTTTAAAGAGGTAGACGATGAAGAAGGGAACAGGCTCAAGATATTGAAGAACGTTGTTGAAACGTCAACGGGCGAGACTTAAGTCACTTTTTTTTATTTTTTTTTATTTTTATTATTATTTTTTTTTAATATGAAAGAATGACGATTTCATGCTATTGATCTTCAGTAAGGACTAAATCCCCAATTTGTTAAATACTCTAATTAGTTTTCAAATTATCTTTAACTAATTTTAGTGATTCCCAAAGTAGCATGGTCTTCGAGTAATAAAATCCTTCAAATTTGTCTCTAAAACTTCTTGAAGAATTATAACTACAAGGTGTAATGTTTTAGAACTTGAAGGCATCACGCGTTCTATGTTTCGCATAATCACGTTGAATTGAATGCAAAGTGCGATGTAATATGATATTTATGATGTTATCGGTGCTGCTCAACTTAAATACCTTACCGACAAAGATTGTTTGTCACTCAAATGGCAAAATGTGAAGAAAATATTGTGTAAAAAACCAAAATTCAAATGCACACGTGGAGGGCACGTGGCTTAGAAACGGGTAGTTGATTTTGGCGGGAAAATTGGTTACATCCAATTTTCCTTTATAATCAATTGTTTTCCATATCATATCTTGTAATCATTTCATTCTTCTTATTCCATGCAATCATTCTGTTATTATAAACATTCGATCCTTCAATAGATTATATTCCCAATTCAACCACTACAATTTCGTGAATCTTTCTTATTCATGTTTTGCCTAATTGTGTTGTTTAAATCCAGAATAAGTTCTTAAGTGAACTCTCATTTGGTGTGTTGCAATTGGTATGAGAGCAACTTTTCTGCACCAGATTCATCTTCAATAATTCTATTACAGTTCTTTCTACCCATAAATACCATCAAGATCACCATACCCATTTTCATTTTCATTCATTACCAATCTAAAATACGTTCAAACATTCATTCTTTCCGTTTTCCAATCCAAAGAACGTGTTCTTGAGTAAAAAACAATCGTGTCAACTCGTCAAGATTTGGGGTCAAGTCATGGTCAAAATGATTTTGAGCTTTTGGTCTATCCATCTCTTTTTCTTTCTTTGGCTTTACTTATAGACTCTTTTAATTATTTTAGAGGTCCATATTATTATTTTGAGAAAATTTTGTAACTAGCCCAAAATTCAAAATAGTAAAAAGGGAAAATTGCAAATTTAGTTACTAAAGTTGTTCAAATGCGCAAAAAAGACACTGAGACAAAAAATTTGTGCAAAAACGACATTAATGTTCCATTTTTTTGCAAAACAACCACCGAGAGCCAACTTTCGTTATTTTCCTCGTTAAGTGCCACGTCACTGAGTGTATTATCGTCATTTCACTGTTCCAATACACGACTTTATTTCAATGGCTAAATTTGCAAATGAAAACTAACTTCCTAAACACTATTCATTGATGAGTGCTCAAACACTCATCATTTTTGGTCTAATATAAACTGCAAAACATACAAAAACACTCAATAATGCATCAAAATAAGTGAAAATATTCCAGGATTGTGTTTTATGTGTTTTAGATGCAAAACGTTTAAAAACGTGTGAAAAACGTACAAAGTTTGCAATTTTGGCAGTTTCAGTCCCCCAACTATCTAAAAATTACAAAAATAGTCCCTTAGCATTTATTTTGCAAGAAAAGTCAACCCAAGTCTTTTTAAAATAATAATTTAGCAAAAATAATACTTGGGTGAATTTTTCAGAAAATTACAAGTTTAGCCCCTCAACTTTCATTTTTGGCAGAAATGGTCCTTGGGGCTTCAAATTTTGTAAAATTATATCTATGGTCCTTGGATAAATAAAAGGTGGCAAGTTTGATCCCTATGATAAGTTTGGAAGATTGCCAAATCACACCCCTCAATTTTCAGGTTATTACATAATGGGTCCTTATGGTTATCTAAGTTACCAAAAACAAACAAACCCTTTTTATTACCTAAGCCCAAAAAACCAAATAAAACCCTTAACCCTTACAACCCATCCCATTAAACATAACCCTACAACCCCAAGCCCAATTCCCTCCAGCCCAAACCCCTATAATATAACTCCCCGTTTTTTATAACTCCCTCCCCAGTCAACTCATTTGACCTTCTTCTTCTTCCCCCACGTGAAATCCTGCAACACCATACCTCCACCTCATCTCCACCACACCATGTTCCCCCAACCTCCATATACTCCAAGAAGCATTTATTGCTTCTTAACCAAACACCTCCCTGATTTTAGGCAGTCAAAGAAAAATGGCGCCAAAATGGATTTCAATGGCCAAGATCAATTCTACCAATCCAACGGCTCACAAGGAAGTGGGAAAGGAAGAGAGATATGCCAGAGTCTATAAAAGAAAAGAAAAAGAAGGGAGAAGGAGTAGTTAGCTAATTTAGTATAGTTTAGTGTAGTTAATTTCGACTTAAGTAAAATTTCATGTTCTAGTGTATTTTTCAGTTTTCAAGATGTAATGTTAAGGTTCTTAGTGTAATCCAAAACTACTCCAGTTGTTAATTCCAGTTTAAAATATAAATTCAGTTTTATGCAACTCTTTTTCATGGAAATCTCTAATTCACTTTATCTGGTTAAATATGTTGTTTAATGTTGATGTAAGCTCCTTGAAGTTCATTTGAAAGCCTTAAGAAGTTTTTAAAGCCTTTTAACTAGTTTAAGCTCAGTTCACTAAAAAATCATGAAAATACCTCAAAAATAGCAATTAAATAAAAAATCAGTTTCTGGTAAAGAAGAAGCAAGGATAATGATGAATGTTGGATTCTCATGGGTTTAGAGCCTCAAGGGAGGCTATAGGAACTGATTTGAGTCCTTGGTTCATGATCTGTGCTTGGATATCAATTGTAAGCTCCTTTTTCACATTTTACTAAGTTACTGTTGAATGAGCTTTTAGTTCTAATCTTTGTGAATTGTTGTTTATCTGGTATAAGTTAGTTGTTATAATGCTGGTTAGCTCCTACTTGTTCATCAGATTTCATGTATGCTCATTTTTAGAAGTTAACTGTTAAATATGCATACCTTTGATTCATGTGGATTTGTTGTTATTTTTGAGATTTCTGTGTTCCATTAAGCTCTTGACATAATCTTAAGCCATTTTGAATCAGTTGATTGATCTTGATCAGTGAGGTCTTTTGAAAATCTCATTTTCATATTTCTTAAGGGGTGTTTGGATCTTGCATGTTCTTTGTGTTCTTGTTGTTGTTTTGTGGTTAATTTGGCATGAGTAGACTGCATAAAGTGTAGTTAGGTTAGTATAATCATAAAATATAGGTCTCCTTTACAAAAAAATCAAAATCCATATTAAATTTGTATCACAGTTTCACTGTTGATGTTTTTGGTTTCATGATCCTTCATATTAGTGCATAAGTAGTATAAGTAACTTAATTCAGTCATTTTATAGCTTATTACAACATAAATATTCATTAGTAATAAGCCAAAGTTCACAAAAGTCAAAATTGCATGTTCAATCAAAAAGTCAAAAATCCTTGTATGCAGTTTTTGATTAAAATGGTTGATTTTCTTGTGATCTCATGTTTAGGATTTAGTACCTGTGCTTTTGGAATATCAGTATTTAGTTGCTTATCTTCTTATGTGATTTTTGCTTATTTTTTATTTGCTTGTTAAAGTGCTTAATTTTGCTTATCTTTCAGCCTGATTTTCAAAAGTGTGCCCTGCACACAGTTTTGCTAGCTACTTTCTTGAGCTTGTGCAAATTTCATTACCTAGCTTTAGCTTGTGTACTTTGGTTTTTCTAGAAGCCCTTCTGGCATAATTCATTTTCATGTGCTTATCTTTCATTTTGCTGCTTATATGCATGCTTATTTTTGCTCATCAACTCATCACCATTCAACCTCAACACTGAGTCATCAGTGTTTGAAGCTGAGTTTACAAGCTCCTTGTGAGTTTGTTTGTGGGCTTTAGCTTGAGTCATAGGGCTTTTTGGGAAGCTCAGTGGTAAAGCTTGTTAGTTCTTAGTTCTACTTCCACTCTCTAGCTTATTGTATAAGCTGAAATTAGCCTCCAAAGTAGCCATAAGCCTGTTTGGTTATTCAGGTATATTGGATTTGCTTATTTGGCTTATAAAGCTTATTCTGTGAGCTTATTTAGTTATTTCAATTCTTTCCAGTTCATGTAACTTGTTCATTCTTATTTTATCTTTTGTTTTAGCTTCTAGCTTGTTGAGAGAGCTTTTCAAGTTTAAATATCCAATTGAGCTCAAAAAGCCTAAACTGTGATAACTTTAAGCTCTCATTGTGCTTATTTCAGTGTTATAAAAATATTGTCTTATTTAAAGTTTCATAATATTAGTTGTTTAGTGTTTTTGAAAAAAGAAAAGTCAAAAATAAAATAGTTTGTGAAATGTTGCCTTGGTGAGATTCGAACCTGTGACCTCTTGGTCAAACAGGTCAAAACCAAACCAAGGCCACGCACCATCTGCCCTAGGCTAATCTTAGTGTTATTATTTTCCACAGTCATTTATATAGTAGTTTATCTTCTTTTAGCTTATTTTAGCTTAACAGCTTATTTTACAGCTTATTTATAAGCTTTTCACACTTTGTATATTTTTCCCAGCTTTAGTATAGTAATAAATATTTTTATAAAAAGCTTTAGATTTATTGCTTTTCATTTACTATTTATTATAATTTAAATTAGTTTAATTAGTATTTAATTAGTAATTAATTAATAATAATTAATATAATAGTGTAAAAAATATTTTTCTTTTTCCAATAATTTTCTTTTATCGTAAGGTTTGCAAAAAAGTAATTTTCATATCCGTAGGCTTTTTATTTCTTTAAACTCGCGTTTTATTTCGTACATTAACGTTATTTTAATTTTAACTTTCGCGTTTTTAGATTTTTAAACGTTTTTAAGTCATTTCCTTTTACGTACTTGTTCTTATAGCTTGTTTAAGCTATTTCATTTTTATTTCCTTAGTGTAATCAACTCAAACCCTTTACTGTCCAAATTCACCCGATCACAAACACGTTTTCGATACAATTCACACCTCACTGGGGAATAAACGACCCGGGAATATTCTATACTCCTTGGACACTTGCATTGAGCCCTTTGATAGTTTGACTTTAGTTGACCACGTCCGTGGTTGACTTTTGTTGACTGTTTCTGGGCCGATCAAACATCATATTGAATTTTCTATTAAATTTATATTTAATTTTAAACAATTATCAAGAACATCACCACCACCACACTCCTTCCATTTCATCATTTGGAATCACATCCCAAGCTATAAAGCTATTTCAATGATATTGCAGGCGTTCAAACTTTGACATCTAATGATTAACTACACAAGTTACATGGCGGAGTTGGGTTTCTCCGCCGATTTAGAACCTATTGGTAAAATATATATATATATATATATATATATATATATATATATATATATATATATATATATATATATATATATATATATATATGGCTTTATTTTCAGAACCCTGTTAAGTGCGGGAACTGCGAGAACTCCAATTTTGCATTAGAAAACATGCATGTTCATATAAAACATGTATGTTTTCTTA